>VIEB01000367.1:411200-422870 GCA_006547085.1 Malus baccata | reverse complement strand
ATTTAATCAATTAAAACAGCATTTTGAATATAGTAACATGCCTTAGAGAATTTCCTCAATTCCTTACTAGATACACTCTTATTTTCACACAAGAATTTCTGAGTACACTCCCTATATTAGGTATATGTGAGAAGATTGATGTAAACATGAAAACTAGTATTCACATATGTTTTTCAACAAAGAAGCAATTTCTGGAATTATTAATTCATGTATATATATGATCTCATGAATGGAATGCTACTACTTAGATGTGAGAACCAGTGACACCATATGCTCATATCAATTTCAAACTCCACAAATTGAAACACACAACACTCAAAATTGAAGTCAAGGGTTGTAACATGGCTTGGGGGTAATGGCTAACAAAGAAAGGATAGGAATAACAAATGTTCTTAAAGCGATAGCAAGCAAAGTAATGGAATCGACACTTGAAATTTACTTTAGAATGCAAAAATCAACTTTTAAACACAAAGGGAAGATTCATGCAACACTTAGGGTCGAATTCAATGCTTTGGCCCCTTTCTTCAACAAACAACACTTTAGAGCTCTTTCTCTTAAATTTTTCAACTCTTTTCACAACTTTTCTTCTTTTCATTCTATTTTCCACAAATTATTCTTCTTATTTTCCTTTCCTACCCGTGCCTTATGAAGGACTTTGGCACACACACACACAAGAATCACTTCCCCCACACTTGTTTTTCTGCAAGAGTTCAACAAAAGGAATTCCTTCTAAATTATGCTTTACTATGCTTCAAGAACAAGGGTATGGATGGTCATAATCTAGGCTAGGTGAGGATAGTGTGGGTAACAAAGAACATAGGCAACACAAGACTCAACGGTGTTAAACTTAAACACATAATGAACGAGATAGGCTTTTTGGCTCTTGTCTCACTAAACAACTTCATCTTGAATATGTGTTATGCAAATCAATAACATGCTTTGAATGAAATAAGCATGAGTTATAGCATTTGGAAATAAATGATGAAATGCCGTCTAAGTAGCAACCAAGCTAAGAATAATGAGATCATGCAACGACTTTAGAAAACAAAAAAAATTGCACAGATTAATAACTCTCCAAATAAACGTTCAGGCCCAAGTCTCTCAATGATGTAACGTTAGTTTGAGTTCCTTCCTTCAAGCATGTTACAAAAATTGATTTTTCCTTTATGATTGCATGTGAATTCATAAATTATAACCACAACCAAGCTACACCAAAGAGTAAATCAAATTTTCATCCATGTTTATAACTCTCTTTAACAGTCATGTAATTAAAAACCAAATCCTCATCATTGTGTTGGAAGGTACCCTAAGACACAAATAAACATACAAAAACAACTCTTTTGGGTTTTTCTAAACAATTTTTCAAATTTTTATGAGATTTTCGGATTTTTATGTCAAAACACACTGAAACACTCCAAAACAGCTTAAAAACACTTAAAACAGTAAGGAACAACACTAGAAGTAATGGGTGATAAACTCTTACGAATTTCATGCAAAACAATGGTTACCCCCCCACACTTAAATCAAACATTGTCCTCAATGTTTCAAGCATAAACTCACACAAAAACAAGCAAATAAACAAACAACGAATAAACATGACAAGTATAGCAAAGTAAAAAAAAAAAAAAAAAACAGATAGAGGAGAGTTTAAGAACGCAAATATGGTTTTGGAGATAGATGATCTTGTTGACTTTCCACAGCTTTGATCTCGAACTGGTTTGGAATTCTAAGTGAGGAATATCAGAGTTCCTTGATTTCAAATCAGACTCTTTCTATTGGGTTGATTTGATTGTGCAGTCTGCATTCTTCTCTGCTTGTTTCTTCTGCACGGCAGGCAGGCACGAGGTCGAGGTGTTGGTCTGTTTCTTTTTTCAATCTTTCCAAGTGCCCACCTCTTGCTTTCTTTCTCCTTGTCCCTAGCTGAGGATGAATTGGCAAATTGTCTCCACATGCTTCGAGGTATCATTTTCACTTCCCTTATCTGTTCCCCAGACAGATGTGGTAGACAAAGAGGAAGCATAAAATGATGAAGATGAGTACTCGAGAGCAAGGCTAGGTAAGCAATTAGGAAGGGGTTCCATGAAGTCGGTTCCAGATCGGAAGATTGATACCAAGTGCTGGCTGATTGCTCTCTTTCTCCTTGTCCTAAAATAACGACAAGGAGAAGGATAGGGAGAAAGCATGATATGAGATACTCTTGCTTTCAACCTTCATGATATGAAATACTTTTGCTTTGGATGAGATGTTTGCAGAGCTACCCCAAGGAATAAGGAACACTGAGTGACTCGAGAGGGTTTGTTGGAAAGGCATTCTCGGAGAAGAAGAAGGGTTATGTATGTTTGCCTTGCAATGGAGGGTAAAGGGTGCCATTTATAGGAATTAATAACCGGTACTATTCTTTCACTCTTGTCAGCAACCGTTGGATGATGTAATAGTGAACTTCACTTGCTTTCTACTTCACAAGAGATCTTCGACAGATTGCCCGTAATTTTCGCAAGGCTGAGTCTGCATATGACAGGCGCTGACATGTCTGGAAAAGTAGATGCTTCTTTGATATCTGAAATCGGCGCTTCGACAAACTGCCTATGATTTCCGCAAAGCTTACTCTGCATGTGATAGATGCTGACACGTTTGGAAAAGCAGATGCCTCTTCCATATCTGGAATTGGCGCTTCAACAAACTGCTCGTGATTTCCACAAAGCTGACTCTGCATGTGACAGATGCTGACACGTCTGGAAAAGTAGATGCCTCTCTGATTTCTGAGCTTGCCTCTTCGATCTCTGAAATCCCGTCGAGTGCAGAGGTTGCATGTGACAAGTGCGGACAAATTTGGAAAAGAAGATTGGCCTTGGTTTCTGAGCAAACCCAGCTTTTGAGAAAGCTAGCACCTCTTTGATTTTTGAGTTGGCCTCTTCGATTTCTGAGCTCGCCTTTTCGATCTCTGAAATCCCATCGCGTGCTGATTTTTATAGAGGTACGCAGGACGTTGTATTTCATCAACAACATATGTGTGGATACCATGGCCTTGAGATCATTGATGCATGTGCGTCTGAATATGACATGTATGTCGTTGGGCAATCAACCACCAGGAAGTTAGTGGTAATGGTAGCTGTGTAAGGGCTTGTACCAATGGTGAAAGGTAAGTGTATGCTCCCCAAATGTTGCACGATATCACCGAAGAAGCTTATTAGAAGGGAGATCGAGCGGTCGAGCAAGTGTTTAGCTACATTAAGTACCCTAAAAGCTTCAGCAAACATGATATTGACCGAAGCCCCCGTGTCTACCAGGATTCGTCGTACTTCAAAGTTGGCTATGTGAGCTTCCACGATCAATGGGTCGTTGTGAGGGTAGATGATACCTCTTTCTTCCTCAGGGTAAAAACATATTGGATCCCAGTTAGGCTTTTGATACTTACCTCCCCTAATGTCTTCCACGTGAAACACTTGGTGGCCAGACCTTAAAGCTCGTTCACTATTTTTCAGGGCCCTGTTGGAAGATTTAGATATGGGTGTGCCACCACTTATGGAATATATCACATTTACCTCGCGTTGGTTACGGTTACCCCTTAGAGGGTGAAGGAGGAATTGATCAATTTTTCCTTCACGTGCCAAGGCTTCAATATGATCACAAATGGTGATACACTTCTCGCCGTCATGGCCGTTATGCTCATGGTAGTAGCAAAGCGTGCCCGTGTTCTTCGTGGGCTTGTAATCCGGGTACCTTGGCTTTGGCTTCGGTATCAAATGTGCTATGCTAGGGTAAATGGCCACGCATGTGGTGTTTAAAGGTGTGTATGCCTCATACCTCGGGGTAGGGGCTATCCTGACACGTGTTTGACCCACTGTGTTGACTGCCTGGGGTCGGGGATTATTGTGGCGATACCCTTGGTTATCGCGGTAGTGTCCCTTACTCCTTTTACTAAAATGAGACTGGTGAGGATGGAAATATTTCCTTTTGCCCTGAGATTGATATGTTTGTTGACTTGGCAAAGTATTAAGTGAGGCAGGGGGAGGCACCGCTAAGTGGCCGGCCTCTTTAGAGAAAATGAGAGAAAGTGTTTCACCTCATTTCACCAAGAAAAACCCTAATGAGAAATAAAGCTATAAAGTTGATTTTATACTTCATTTCAAGTGAGTGGCAAACTTGTAATTAATCCAAGTTTGCAATCCCTCACCCTATGGTCGGCCTTACCTTGTTATTGGGCTAATTTGCCCATTTTGTTTTAGTTGTCATACAACTTAAACATAATGGGCCTTGTGGACCAAAACGCTTTTGGGCCCCGAAACCCAAAACCAACATATAAGCCCAATACGAACATTTCGTATAATTAATTAACTAATTAATTAATCTTGACCATTCTTCAATTAAACCATTTAATTGCTTATCCATTTCATTTAATTTCTTCACCAACATCCTTATTCGGTGTACAATCCATTAGGTTCCATTTAGCGAGGTAGTGGGCGATTGTTACTCTTAACGATCGATTTGTGAATTGAAACCACATTTCAATTCTCCCTTAAAATTAGTGTTTGCTAATCTTTAGGGCTTCCACAAACCATGAGTGACACCTAGCAGCATATCAATACTTTTCTATATGATTCGATTGAATATGATTTGGAAAAAACTTCCTAAGTCATATTCATATGCTTTGGCCAAAGACTTTCGAATCATATCTTAGAGTATTCTCCTTCCACCATGGAAGGTTAGAGATCCCTTGTTGTGCATTCATATGCCTACACGACTAGATAGCTTGACCCCAACAATGCCGTGGACATTCCAATGGAATGCCTTTAACATGATCAAAGATCAAGGACCTAACCATTAGACATCTATGATGCCTCAGGTCAAAGGACTACTTTGCATATTGCAACTCTCGAGTTCTTACATGACATGTATGTTCGAACTCTCTTTTGATCGTTGTTCAGTGTACTCGATCACTCTTTCGAGCACCTATGTGTTTGCCTTAGTGTCTAACACTAAATGACTTGAGACTAGTCATACTCGCGCTTGAGTCGACATAACACATACTAACCTTAGCGGATTGTCAATGCCCAATTGAAAATCCTATGGCTAGGAATGTTTTAGGAATGATCATAAGAGAAAGATCTCAATAATCTAACTTACTTAAATCACTTATCTCTTAGATCAAATACATTCCTTGGATTCCCTTATTGCTTAAACACATGATACAATAAATAGTGATTAACAATAAGCTTTGCCCTTCATTAAACATATAAAAGTTTAATACAATAAGTATTCCAAAAGCTATTACATCAAATGAGTGGCTTTGTGGGCATACTTCCAACAATCTCCCACTTGCACTCAAAGCCACCTTCCCATGTCTCTAATACCCATCTTTTCCATATGACGGTCAAGCTGGATTTGAGACATTGGCTTTGTCAGTGGATCTGCTACGTTATCGGCTGAGGCAACTTTGAGGATGTTGACTTTCCCCTCGGCAGCATATCTTCTAATGATATTAAAGCGCCTGTCAAAAAGCTTGTTCTTTTGATGAGCCTTGGGTTCCTTGGCTTGAGCTATCGCCCCACTATTATCACAGTAAAAAGTTATTGGTGATGTAATGGTTAGAACCACTCCAACTTCAGTAATGAACTTCTTCATCCAGAACGCTTCTTTGTCGGCTTCAGCTGCAGCGACATATTCTGCCTCTGTCGTGGAATCAGCAATTACACTTTGTTTCTTGCTTTTCCAGCTAACAGCCGCACCATTCAGAGTGAATACATATCCGGAGTTGGAACTTATATCATCGACGTCAGATTGGAAATCTGCGTCTGTATAGGCTTCCACTCGCAACTCTGTTGCTCCTCCATAAACGAGGAATATGTCCTTAGTTCTTCTTAAGTACTTAAGGATGGTCTTGACAGACCTTTCTTAGATTGTTCCATCTAGAACCTACTTAGCACCTTATATATGTACATGATTGGGATAATCCAATTAATTTATTGGATCTATCACGATAGAGCTTTATCCCAAGTACATAAGATGCATC
Organism: Malus baccata; assembly: GCA_006547085.1. Classification (NCBI taxonomy): domain Eukaryota; kingdom Viridiplantae; phylum Streptophyta; class Magnoliopsida; order Rosales; family Rosaceae; genus Malus; species Malus baccata. Next base: position 416,860 of record VIEB01000367.1, on the reverse strand, counting down.
TCCCAAATCTTTCATGTGGAAGGTTTTGGACAACCACACTTTTACAGAAGAAAGTACTACAGTGTCATTCCCGAATAGTAATATGTCATCTACATATAACACTAGGAATACAACTGCATCCCCAACGATTTTTTGATAAACACAATTGTCGTCTTCGTTTTGAGTAAAACCGAACGTTTTGATTTCAGTATCGAAACGAATGTTCCAGCTCCTGGAGGCTTGGTTAAGTCCATAAATGGACCTTTCAAGCTTGCATACCTTAGTCTTTTCAGACTTGGACGCGAAACCTTCGGGTTGAGTCATATAGAGCTATTCCTCTAGGTAGCCGTTCAGAAAGGCCGTCTTCACGTCCATTTGCCAGATCTCATAATCATGGTACGCAGCTATAGCAAGCATAATCCGAATGGACTTAATCATGGCTATAGGTGAAAAGGTTTCTTCATAGTCAATCCCTTCTATTTGCCTGTAACCCTTGGCTACGAGTCTAGCCTTATAAGTCTCCACGTTCCCATCAACACCTATCTTCCTCTTGAAGACCCATTTGTTTCCAACAGGTACTATACCTTCTAGAGGGTCTACAAGAGTCCAGACCTGATTTTGATACATGGAATCCATCTCGGATTTAATGGCCTCTTGCCGTCTCTTTGAATCAATGTCAGACATTGCTTCAGTGTAGTCCCTAGGGTCCTCATTTGTGTCATTGTCACCTAGAAGGTGCAATTCTGCAAAGTCATTGTCGAAGCCATACCTCTTAGGTGGCTTACTAACCCGTTCAGATCTACGTGGAGCTAGGGGTTCAAGAACAGGGTTGTCAACTTGTCGAGTGCTTATTTGTGGTTCATCATTAATCTCATTAATTTCCATCTCTTTGATTATAGTTCCTTTGAGAACAAATTCGTCCTCTAGAAACTTAGCAGTTCTGGCGACAAAGACTTTCTGGTCGTCAGGATGGTAGAACTCATATCCCATAGTTTCTCTAGGATATCCCACAAAATAGCACCTTACTGATCTCTCTTCAAGCTTAGTACCTTCAAGCTTCTTGACATATGCTTCACAACCCCAAATCTTAATATGATTATGACTTGGCCTTCTTCCATGCCATATCTCATAGGGCGTTTGTGAAACTGATTTGGAAGGTACTCTATTAAGCAAGTAAGCTGCTGTTTATAGAGCATATCCCCAGAATGTTACTGGTAGATCAGCGGAACTCATCATAGAACGAACCATGTTCATCAAGGTTCGATTTCTCCTTTCAGAAACTCCATTAAGTTGTGGAGTTCCTGGTGGAGTCCACTGTGATATTATTCCACACTCTTTGAGATAATCTAGGAACTCATTACTCATATATTCACCCTCTCGATCTGATCTTAGGATCTTTATCTGTTTCCCAGTTTGCTTCTCAACTTCATTCTTGAATTCCTTGAACCTTTCAAAGGATTCTGACTTGTACTTCATAAGATACACATAGCCAAACCGAGAGTGATCGTCGGTGAATGTGATATAGTAGGAGAAGCCTCCTCTCGACGTAGTAGACATTGGTCCACATACGTCAGTGTGGATTAACCCTAGAATTTCAGTGGCACGCTCTCCTTTTCCAGTAAATGGAAATTTGGTCATCTTCCCTTTCAAGCAACATTCACAAGTACCCATCTGGTCATTACCTAATGGGCGGATATATCCGTCTTTCGACATCTTGTCAATCTTATCAAGGTTCACATGTCCAAGTTTAAGATGCCACATCTTTTCTTGGTTAACTTCTTCTCTAGCCCTTTTGGGTTTTGAGGTATTCCCGCTTTCAATACAGTGCATCCCACTATTCGTCTCTAGGTGAAAAAGTCCCTCTATCATATTACCATGAGAGATAATACGACCGTTCAAGTATAAAGTGCAACTCATTTTGTCAAACAATACTGAGTGCCCATCTCGTAAAAGCTTAGAGATGGAAATCAAATTCTTTATACATGAAGGAAAATATAAACAATTTTTAAGTTCCAGGACTTCCCCAGAGGGTAGGTTAAGCATGTAGGTGCCTATTGCTTTTGCAGAGATTTTAGTGCCGTTCCCAACTCGCACAACCATCTCCCCATTGCGCAGTGACCTGCTCCCAGCTAGTCCCTGCAACGTATTGCAGATATGTTGACTAGCGGCTGAATCAAATATCCAGGAATTGGAGCTCACTGTAAAAGCACTCTCTATGACAGAAATAGTCTCTTCAAAAGTTCGTGTCATAAGGCTCGCAATGCGCACCCTGTATTTCTTCTTCCAACGTTCATCCTTTCCACAATGAAAGCATGTTCCTTTGGATTTCTTTGCCTTCTTCTTATGCAACCTTTTCCTTGTGTTTGCATTCTCACTCCCACTGTCCATTTTGAAACCTTTTTCAAATTTACAGCACATGTCAATCATCTCTTTCAAAGAATGATCGAATCTATTCACTTTATAGTTTACAATAAACTTAGTGAAATCATCCGAGAGAGATGCAAGGAAAAAGTCTTGGGCCATTTTCCCATCGATGGAAGTTCCTAAACTTTTAAGATCTTTAAATATCTTTTCCATCTTTTGTCCATGTTTATGGACCGATGTCCCCTTTGCCATTTTGGCATTCATTAGACTATAAACATTTGAGAATCGTACATTACTAGTCTCATTGTCATGCATCTTATGCAAACTTTCAACCATGGCACAAGAAGTGTGCATGTGCTTATGTAGCTTCATAAGGTCCTCACTAAGTGAAGTGAGGATTAAGCATTTGGCTTGTAAATCATCCTCATAGTGTCTAATATATTTTTGACACTCCTCCTTTGAAGCTAGTTTCGTAGGAGGTACATGAGGAGGGGATTGCTTAAGCACATACAATATGTCTTTCACCTTTGAGACATTCTCAATGTGGCGATACCAAGCAAGGAAACGTTGGCCCCTAAGGCCCCTTTTCTCAAGTATAATGGTGGGTATAATTTTAGGCATGTCATTAACTACATAACATAACAGAAATCGTATTAGATTGTTTGTTTTAAAACTACTTGATTGGGTCTTAAATCAAATAGCACCACCCACTATTTTTGGCAAATTCCACATCCCTCAATGGAATTCGAGAGTTATTTTGAACTCTAAGCGGGGTATGGGAGACTCACTATTACCAAGCCCACCTCACGATGATACGATGTCGGCTCCATTGCACTTAGTTAAGTTATTCCCACCATGCTTAGTTTGTGAAGGGGTTCAAGAATAGCCTCACGATGATACGATGTCGGCTCCATTGCACTTAGTTAAGTTATTCCCACCATGCTTAGTTTGTGAAGGGGTTCAAGAATAGCCTCACGATGATACGATGTTGGCTATCCTCGTTGCCTACACTCACCTCATCATATGTTTATGGATTCCTCCTGGATGTAAGCACATACTTTGAACTCCCCCATGATAGGGTGAAGCCGGTGCATGAGTCACAAACGATTGGAGCCCACCACGGTGGAAGGCCTACGAAGAGATGTTCAAAACATCTCTCGTTTATCAACTTAATATTCGTTTGTTGAGGGAGTAGTTTTGGGCTACATCAGAATCATTTTAATCTTATTAAAAGAACTTGGGCCTATCATAAATATTGGTCCAAGTTAATATATATTAGTAGCATATAATACTCCCACTGTTTCGTTGAAACAAGCGAGACTATATGGAACTACTAACGAACGCATTGCATCCTCATATGGACTTATATAGTCATATTAGGTTTTAGGATGATTATGAACCATTTTGATTTGATCCAACATGAGCCTTGTGTTGGACCTTGGGTTTAAGGTAGATAGTTGTTGATTTTAGTTATGCGTTTAATCCAATTAAACCGTTATTTCCTATTGGGCGTTGGACCCAACTATTCCAATTTGCATACATATAAACAAAAGGAATACATGAAATAATAATAAGGGCTTATGCCCTTTTACAACACCAATGATGGACTTATGTCCATTTACAACAAATTGAATTAATCAAATTACATTCAAATCTACTCTACTAAACCCAAACATTCATAATGTAAAGCGGCCAATCACATAGCTCAATTATCGAGGTCTTTGGTTCATAATCACCCTTTTCTTAATCAATCACATTAACTAAGAAAGCAACTTAAACAATTGGTTTTTTGATCCATAGAATTGATTTAAATGGAACTAAATAAAATGAAAATCCAATTCTCATTTAAAGAGACAAAACCATTTTGTTCTCATTTTATTTGGGCCAAAAGGAAACTATGACCACAACAATTGGGCCACATTGCAACAACATAAACTTTTGGGGTTACTTTGAAAAAACACAAAAGTCCACAACTTCATGTAATTTCAACTAGAACCCAAAATTTTAATAATGTAAAAACATCATTAAAGGATCAAAACAATTTGTCCTTTAGAGTTTTTGGGCCTTAATGTAAAAACGTAAACTTTTGGGCCAAAGTGCAAATACACAAAAGTATCAAAACTTTATGTAATTGCATAAAAGGCCCAAAAATATCCCACTTGATAGGGTGGCCGGCCAAGGAGTAAACAATTGAAATTTTTTGAAAAAAATTTTGCAAGTTTATTTTGGTGGGTGAGGTAAAGGTGATTGGGATGGGTAGATAAGAAAACTTAAAGTCTATGACAAACATTAAAGCCATTTAATCACTTCTCACCAATAACAATCATCCATCAAATAATAAACCAAAACTTTATGAAAAACATAAATATTTTGAATCAAAACTTCAAAACTTTTTGTTCTTGGCAAGAACTTCAAGAACATTGAAGAACACTCATGAAAACTCATAATAGCTCCATGAATGTTTTCACTTACCAAAACTCAATTTTTCACCACTCAAAAGAGGGCTAATATCCTAGGGTACTTAGGGGTTCCAAAAGTCACTTTAAAACCATTTTAACAAGACAAACATGAACCCAAAAAATCACCCTTTTATTTGGCCGAATTTCCCAACATACATGGCACCAAATTTTAGTTCCAAGATTCATGCTTAAATGAAATACATCTACAACATTTGAGATGCTAAATTTTCTAGCAAAATTTATATTCAAAAGCAAGAACAAAGCTTGTAACATTTACAACATTTAAAATACAAATCATGAAAATCACAAAACCCAAAAGGATTCACCATAAACTAGGCCTAGGCTCTGATACCACTTGAAGGAAAAATTTTGTCCTAGCTAAGAACAAGTAAGAACATTTGAATACATATGCAAACTATTAACACATTAAAGTAGGCATGCATTAAAAAACAATTCATAAAACCCATGACTTTCAAAGCTTAGTATATGGTGAACCAAAAGACTCTTCAACAACATTAAAGAGAATGAAGAATTTAGAGATTCTTTACCCTTGAAGCTCATCCTTGTTTACACAAGGGATTCACCCAAGTGGAGGGCCTTCAAGTCACCTCCTTGCTCCTTGGATCTTCCTTGTGATTTTCCTCCTTTTAGTGCTCCTTTGCTTCTTAGAGGATTTGAGGATTTGTTCTCCAAAACACCAAAGATTTGATGTCTCTAAGTCTCTTCACCAAGGATGTGGTTGTGAAGATGAAATGGATGGCTTACAGAAGAATAGATTGCTAGCTAAAACTCCTCTAAGTGGCCGGCCTCTTTAGAGAAATTGAGAGAAAATGTTTCACCTCATTTCACCAAGAAAAA
>VIEB01000367.1:364236-411050 GCA_006547085.1 Malus baccata | reverse complement strand
TAGTTGGCGATTGTTACTCTTAACGATCGATTGTGAATTGAAACCACATTTCAATTCTCCCTTAATGATTAGTGTTTGCTAATCATTTAGGGCTTCCACTAACCATGAGTGACACCTAGCAGTATGTCATGGTTACCCAAGCTAAGTAGAATTGGTTGGAGAACCTATCCAGTTACAACTACAATGCAATACGGTCCTTCTCTAATACAATACTCTTAATCACATTGTTTAAGTGATAGTTTGTTTCATGTCTACTATCCAATGTGATACTTATCTATATGATTCAATTGAATATGATTTGGAACAAACTTCCTTAGTCATATTCATATGCTTTGGCCAAAGACTCTCGAATCATATCTTAGAGTATTCTCCTTCCACCATGGAAGGTTAGAGATTCCTTGTTGTGCATTCATATGCCTACATGACTAGGTAGCTTGACCACAACAATGTCGTGGACACTCCAATGGAATGCCTTTGACATGATCAAAGATCAAGGACCTAACCATTAGACATCTATGATGCCTCAGGTCAAAGGACTACTTTGCATATTGCAACTCTCGAGTTCTTACATGACATGTATGTTCGAACTCCTTTTTTATCGTTGTTCAGTGTACTCGATCACTCTTTCGAGCACCTATGTGTTTGCCTTAGTGTCCAACACTAAATGACTTGAGACTAGTCATACTCGCGCTTGAGTCGACATAACACATACTAACCTTAGCGGATTGTCAATGCCCAATTAACAATCCTATGGCTAGGAACGTTTTAGGAATGATCATAAGAGAAAGATCTCGATAATCTAACTTACTTAAATCACTTATCTCTTAGATCAAATACATTCCTTGGATTCCCTTATTGCTTAAACACATGATACAATAAATAGTGATTAACAATAAGCTTTGCCCTTCATTAAACATATAAAAGTTTAATACAATAAGTATTTCAAAAGCTATTACATCAAATGAGTGGCTTTGTAGGCATACTTCCAACAGTGGGGGGTTTCCCTTGATATGTCATTGCCTCGACGGAGGCATGGTTGTAAGCCTGTGCCATCACCTCATAGTAAGTCTTCCAAGTGTTGGCATTGATCATGTACTTGAAGAAACAATCACGTAGGCCTGCCGTGAAAGCCTTGAGGGCGGTCTTTTCATCTGCCTCAGCTCAACGAGAATACTCATGGCTGAAACGACCAGCATACTCTCGTAATGACTCGTTTGGCTTCTGGCGAATAGTGTACAAGTCATCTACAAAATGCAAGCGATCGGTCTGGAAGATGTGTTGAGAGACGAACTGTTTCCTCAATTCCTCAAATGAGTCTACTGTCTCAGGTGGAAGACGGCAACACCAGCTTAGAGCTCCGCCAAAGAGGGTGGAGGGGAAAAGAAGACATCGCTCTTCGTCAGTGTGCATCCGATATGCCATGGTGGACTCAAAGAGGTTAAGGTGTTCAATTGGGTCTTCCATTCCAGTATAAAGTTGTAAACCAAGCTTTTGTTTTGTCTTTGCTTGAAGGAGGGTGTCGAGGATCCTCCTTGTGAGAGGACCAGGCCTGGGTTGGTTCTAGTCAGGTATCTCGGCCCGACGTTCGGCCTTCAACTTGTTTACTTCCTTAAAGAGCTGTAGGACATGGGGGTCTTGAGTGGAGTCCTATACCACTGGGATTTTCTCAGAGTCCCCTGTACATTCATGTTCCTTTAGGACTCGCCGTACATTCATGTTCCTCACCATATATTCGTCGTACTTCTAGGGTGAGTATGTCGGAATATCTCAGAGTCCCCTGTACATTCATATTCCTCTAGGACATGTCGTTCCTTCCCTAGATTGGCAGCTGGGTTGGGTCATGGGAGGGGACTGAGTCTTTCAGAAACCTTTGGGTCATTGATATTCGAGCATATATGGAGGGGATTCTCTGGACGTTGCTTTAGGAAGTCTCGGCAGTCACGATAAACGGCTTTCGATCCTTCCAACCCTTCTGCAAGGAGGTGTCTTCCTCCACTTCTCCTGCTTCGGGTCGAAGCAACTGGGTTGAGAGAAGTCTCATGTTGATCAATGTTTTGATGATTAACTCGCTCCTTATCAGGGATACCTATGTCAAAGGAAGGTGACCCTCCGTGTTAGGGGGCACCTAGATGATGGTTGATGTCCACAGGGGCAACAAGCTCGCGTGTTTGAGTACGCATAATTTCATGGAGTGTCTCAAAGAGCTTCTCATACTGCTCTTGGAGGACCTCATTCCTCATTGTTATCTTGTTGTTTTGAGCTTCTAGCTCATCAACTTTAGCTTGAAGAGCAAACCTCTTTCCTTTCTTCTTTCGTTGCTTCGCACTAGGTGCAAGAGGGGTGTCATTCTGTGTGTTATGGCTTCCTTCACTCCCCATGTTGGATAGGGATGCCTGGTCAAAAGAGAGTGTACAAATGGTGGAAACCAGCTTGACAAAGCTGAAGAGAGTGGGAATAAGTGTCGTTCCCACAGACGGCACCAAATGTTGATGCACAAAATCAGTGAGGACTTTGGTACAATAGAAAGTGTTAAGTTTGTGACCTTCGCTAGATTGCTTCGGTCACTAGTGTGGATAAGTATGTAAATGGATAGAAACAAAGAAGTAAACACAAGATGTATGTGGTTCACCCATATTGGCTACGTCCACGGAGTAGAAGAGTTCTCATTAATTGTGAAGGGTTTACACAAGTACATAGGTTCAAGCTCTCCTTTAGTGAGTACAAATGAATGATTTAGTACAAATGACATTAGGAAATATTATGAGAGAATGATCAATATTTATAGAAGAGAGTTTCTAGTTTCATTCTGACATTGACACGTGTCGTGTTCTGATTGGCTTCTGATGTTGACACGTGTTGTGCTCTGATTGGCTTCTGATATCAACACGTGTCACTCTGTGATTGGCCTCCTGGTTAGAGGGAAACTCTTCTGGGTCCTTGACGGTATAACGTTGACCGGCGCTCAGTAGTTTTGGGATTGGTCAAGTATGGTATAAACAAATTTAATTGTCTTTGTTTAACTATCTTTGTTTAATTGTAAACATGAGGAGCTAAACTCGTTTTAGCTAGGGGAAATTCAAAGCCATGAACATATTTGCAATATGAATTGATTACTTCCAGTTGTGATTTCATGAATCGTGAATGCAATTTACTTAACTGTTTGATTCAGAACTTATTCTTGTTTGTTGATTAAGGGTGCACACTTAGTTTGCATGCAGGGATTTAATGCTAGAATATAAGGGAATTTCACCTAATATTTATGAACTTATATTCATAAGTAGTGGAGGTTGCTAATCACAATCGTGTTAAGTGAATTCCTGGTAGGAGTATCATGCTATCATTGTTACGAATGCCTTGTCAATGCTTATGATTTTCACAAAGCTTATTGATCTTTGATTGTATCTCTATTATGTTGTTTGTGTAGGGAACTATTGAATAATAATTTGGTTGCTGATGTATTGTCCATCCAATTCAATTTGTGTAGCGAAATATTGAAGAATAATTTGATTGCTGATGCGTTGTCCATCCAATTCAATAACTTAAGGAAAATCTGAGGGTTAATTAGTGTTGTTCACGGTTAATCTGGGGCGTTGAGGTTCATGGTTTATTGGAAAAGCAACTGGAAATCGATTTGTATGCAAGTGTGTCATGTGTGGAGAAGAACCCTCTAGCTAGCCAATCACCCATATTTTCCCCCAAATTTGTGCTAAATTTGCTTAAGTTTTTAATTTACTTGTCTTTACTTTAAATTCGTCAAAAACCCAATCCCCTTTACTTTGTTTTGTCAAGTTAGTTAGAATCTGTCCAATTTGTGTTTTTAAGTGTTTTTAAGTGTTTTGAGTCAAGTTAAAATCAATTTTTGTCTAATTCACCCTATAGTGTCTAGTTTGAGTCTATTTAATTGTTTTGTGTTGTTTTGAGTCTTTTTACTTTGTTTTGAGTTCTGTAAGTCTAGTTAAGTGTTTTCAAGCCTAGTTTAGTGTTTTTGAGTCAGTTTAAGTAGATTAGCAATCCCTTATAATCCCCGGTCTAGAACGATCCCTACTTACATCTTTACTACAATTGTCAACAATAACACCAATGCAGCACACAATGAGCAGATAACGTAAATATGATCATGCAATGGTAAGTAGGGCTGGGCACGGGCCGGGCCGAGCCGGGCCGAACCTAAGTTTGTAGGAACCTGACATTACCCGAAACGGAGTTTAGTGTTTTTGAGTCAGTTTAAGTAGATTAGCAATCCCTTATAATCCCCGGTCTAGAACGATCCCTACGTACATCTTTACTACAATTGTCAACAATAACACCAATGCAGCACACAATGAGCAGATAACGTAAATATGATCATGCAATGGTAAGTAGGGCTGGGCACGGGCCGGGCCGAGCCGGGCCGAACCTAAGTTTGTAGGAACCTGACATTACCCGAAACGGAGTTTAGTGTTTTTGAGTCAGTTTAAGTAGATTAGCAATCCCTTATAATCCCCGGTCTAGAACGATCCCTACGTACATCTTTACTACAATTGTCAACAATAACACCAATGCAGCACACAATGAGCAGATAACGTAAATATGATCATGCAATGGTAAGTAGGGCTGGGCACGGGCCGGGCCGAGCCGGGCCGAACCTAAGTTTGTAGGAACCTGACATTACCCGAAACGGAGTTTAGTGTTTTTGAGTCAGTTTAAGTAGATTAGCAATCCCTTATAATCCCCGGTCTAGAACGATCCCTACGTACATCTTTACTACAATTGTCAACAATAACACCAATGCAGCACACAATGAGCAGATAACGTAAATATGATCATGCAATGGTAAGTAGGGCTGGGCACGGGCCGGGCCGAGCCGGGCCGAACCTAAGTTTGTAGGAACCTGACATTACCCGAAACGGAGTTTAGTGTTTTTGAGTCAGTTTAAGTAGATTAGCAATCCCTTATAATCCCCGGTCTAGAACGATCCCTACGTACATCTTTACTACAATTGTCAACAATAACACCAATGCAGCACACAATGAGCAGATAACGTAAATATGATCATGCAATGGTAAGTAGGGCTGGGCACGGGCCGGGCCGAGCCGGGCCGAACCTAAGTTTGTAGGAACCTGACATTACCCGAAACGGAGTTTAGTGTTTTTGAGTCAGTTTAAGTAGATTAGCAATCCCTTATAATCCCCGGTCTAGAACGATCCCTACGTACATCTTTACTACAATTGTCAACAATAACACCAATGCAGCACACAATGAGCAGATAACGTAAATATGATCATGCAATGGTAAGTAGGGCTGGGCACGGGCCGGGCCGAGCCGGGCCGAACCTAAGTTTGTAGGAACCTGACATTACCCGAAACGGAGTTTAGTGTTTTTGAGTCAGTTTAAGTAGATTAGCAATCCCTTATAATCCCCGGTCTAGAACGATCCCTACGTACATCTTTACTACAATTGTCAACAATAACACCAATGCAGCACACAATGAGCAGATAACGTAAATATGATCATGCAATGGTAAGTAGGGCTGGGCACGGGCCGGGCCGAGCCGGGCCGAACCTAAGTTTGTAGGAACCTGACATTACCCGAAACGGAGTTTAGTGTTTTTGAGTCAGTTTAAGTAGATTAGCAATCCCTTATAATCCCCGGTCTAGAACGATCCCTACGTACATCTTTACTACAATTGTCAACAATAACACCAATGCAGCACACAATGAGCAGATAACGTAAATATGATCATGCAATGGTAAGTAGGGCTGGGCACGGGCCGGGCCGAGCCGGGCCGAACCTAAGTTTGTAGGAACCTGACATTACCCGAAACGGAGTTTAGTGTTTTTGAGTCAGTTTAAGTATTAGATGTGGGATACTTACTTGCACTAACTTTCACAGTTATAAGATAGAAGACCTTCAAAAATTCCACAAACACTTCTGCACCATCCCAATCTTCCTCCTTAGGTGGTCCAACCCTCCCTTTACTCGCCACTTCTTCTCCTTCATCATTAAGCACCTTTTCACTGAAATAGGTGGAGTATATATTGGCTTCATCATCTTCGGACATCCTTTCAAATGCTTTTTTAAACTTCATGCAAGATTCTAGCATCATGTATGTGTTATTCCACCTAGTAGGCACATCCATAACAACTAGACCCGTACTATCCAACTTCTCATTCTCCACACATTTCTTGAAATAACTAAACCTTCGGGGACTTGATCTCACAAACCGCACGGCATTTCTAAGAGCATCCACACTTGTATCTAATTTTTTCAACCCATGTTTCACTACCAAGTTAATAATATGAGCTAAGCACCTCACATGCATAAACTTGCCATTCATAATCATTTTACTATTTGTCCATTTCTGCATTTTTCGAACAAGATACTCAATTGCCACCTTATTAGCCGATGCATTGTCAACTGATATACACATCACCTTTTCAATCCCCCACTCAAGCAAACATTGCTCAATCAGCTTCCCTATTTCTTTGCCTTCATGACTTGAAATCAAACAAAAGTTTAGAATCCTTTTATGCATATTCCATTCATCATCCACAAAATGAGCAGTTAGCACCAAGTAGTTCAAGTTTTGCACACTTGTCCATGTATCAGTAGTCAAGCTCACTCTATGCTTGTGTATCTCATTTTTTAACTGCTCTTTCATGGTATCATACATACTGAATAAATTCCTCACAATAGTTCTCCGAGATGAAACATGCAATTTAGGCTGAACTTTGCACATCATCTGCCTAAACCCCTCACTCTCCACACAACTAAAAGCTACCTCCTCGATCACAATATACTCAATAATACCTTCCACTGCCTCTTCTTGGCTCCACCCTTTAGCAACAAGCATGTTTTTAGCGTCCCCAGAAGGTCCAGAACTGCCTAGAACCTTTTGCATCTCATCAGTTGGTTTATATGACTTGTAATGTTTATTGATATGTTTAATGTAAGTACTAGTTCCACCCCCACTAGTATCACATGCAAAAAAGGCGTTACAATGGTTACACTTAGCCTTCAATACTTGCACCTCCGCCATCTCTTTCTTTCCATCCTTTTCTACTTCTTGTATTTCCAAGACGGTACACTTAGTGACATGATCCCAAACCCAAGATCTCTCAGAAGAAGATCTCTCTAGTGAAGCTAATATGGTAGGTTGTTTTGTCTTTGAAATAGGTGGTGTTTTTCTTTTTTTGGAGGATGGGGGTTTTAGGGGAGGCATTGATGATTTTGACTCTATGGGTTGTGCTTCTATTGGTGGTTGTGGAGGACATGGTGATGTACTAGCCGTAGATGATGCTACATTAACACTAGGGGTACTTTGACTTTGAGAGTGAGACATAATGTAGAAAGAAATCTGTAAATATATAAGACCAAACTGCACATATATCAAAACTGCACATATATAAATCAAAACTGCACATATAAAAATCAAAACTGCACATGTATAAAATAAATCAAAACTGCACATGTATAAATCAAAACTGCACATATATAAAAACTGCACATATAAGTATAACAAGGAACTTGAGGACATGAATTTGAAATTACCTTCTCGTTTAAGGAATTGAGAAATCAACCAACTAATCCCAAAATAGTTAGCTCAGTCTTGCTTCTCAAAGAATGTATGCTCGATCTATATAAAACCAAACTGCACATATATCAAAACCGCACATATATAAATCAAAACTGCACATGTATAAATCAAACTGCACATGTATAAATCAAAACTGCACATATATAAAAACTGTACATATAAGTAAAACAAAACACACATACACACACACACGCACATACACACATACACACACATAACATACACACATACACACACAGAACACACATACACACACAGAACATACACACATACACACACAGAACATACACACATACACACACACACACGCACACAGAACATACACACGCACGCACACAGAACACACACACACGTACGCACACAGAACACACGCACGCACACAGAACATACACACACACAGAACATACGCACATACTCACACACACACGCACACAGAAGCAGAACACAGAACACACACACGCACGCACACACAGACAGATAACACACACACACACATACATACACAGAACACACACACACACACAACGCAGAACACACACACACACACACACACACACACACACACACACAACACAACACAAAACATAACACACTTGATTACCAACATTTTCTCAGCATTCAAAGTTACACAAACATATTTTCTGAGCAGCCAAACAGAGTCAAAATTCATACAAAACCTGCTGGGGCCAAATATCTTTCTATTTTATTTTTTAAACAAATCACAAAACCAAGAGCAGAAAAGTATGAGAAGAAAATAGAAAGTAGGTCCAACAAGTTTGGAAATTTCTAAACCTCACCATCAATAGCTAAAACTTCCAAACCAACAACAAACGCATGCGACAACCCGCAAACCCACCATCGCTCTAAAACCACTTACGGAAAAATTTTAATCCGATAACTCATCCGAAACCACTACTCAGCTCCAAATATAAAAATTAAAATTAACAGGAAAGAAGACGACTACAAAACAATCGGAACCAAACGAAGTCGGAAATGGAAACCAGAGAGTCATCTATCAGACTACCGGAGCTCCAAAAACGCCAAAAAGCAGTGAACTTTTTAACGATCAAGAATCCGAGAAGGAAAATAAAATGAGGAAGCTTTAAGAGAAACATATCAATAACCATAGATTGGAGCTAGAACTCTTTATTATTATACTAAAAATAGAGAAACCAGATCATCTTTGCCGAAAACAATAGAGAAAACATCAACCCACTCACACACAGATCAAAGACAAAGGCGTTTGGAACCCTGAAAATTTAAATAGTTACCTGAAAATTTAAACAGATCAGAGACAAAGTCGCAGCTGGTGATGCTTTGTGGACGGGGCTTGTGGCTGGCGCAGATGGTTTACGGCGGGTGAGCTGGGTATATGCCTGGTTTACGGCGGCTTGTGAAGGTTTAGGGTAGGTGAGATGGGAGAGAGAGAGAAAGAAAGAAAGACTGTGAGAGAGAGAGATCGAGAAGAAGGAGATCGAGAGAGAGGAGATCGAGAGGGATGAGATCGAGAGAGGAGATCGAGAGGGATGAGATCGAGAGAGATTGGGAGAGCGGAGAGATCGAGGGAGGCGGAGAGATCGAGCGGGGAGATCGAATTAGGTCTCTGAATCCTGATAATAAAAGGGTGAGTGACAGTGCAGTGAGGGTCCAATTCTAATAATAAAACAGACTAATCACAGTAGACCAACGGTCCGGGCCGGGGGCCCGTTTTCTCCAATCTTTAGAACCGGCCCGCCCCGCCCCGTTTTGTATTTGTAATTCTTAGACCCGCCCCGACCCGCGGGTCCAGGACCCGTTTGCCCCACCCCTAATGGTAAGTTGATAATTCGATTCAACATAACATTATTCATGGCCGCAAATATAATTAAGGCTTCCCATCATAGTATGCCTACATGTGCATCTCCCAAGATTCAGAATAATTTCATAATTATCATCATTACGACCTTTCATATAAACGTTAATTTAATTATATCAATCATGTAGAAAATTCATTATTAAATATATATGTGAAAACTAAACAAATATATACACTATATAAAAGAAAAGACCCACTCACAGATACTTGCGAGGTCGCAGCCGTTCGAACTAGGAAAGCCGAAGTCTGCGATAGTAATTGCACCTAAGCATAATATTGGGACCTATCAGTAAAACTCAATTAGAACGACTAAATTTGGGAAAATAAAGTGTGAATTTGGAATCAGGGCATCAAAATACGCTAAGAAGGGTCCCGAACAATTTTCGTAAAAAGTCCACGAAAAGTCAATGGTCAACTAAAAAGTCAATCGAGCTGCTGAGGTGGTCAACTATGTAAAACCTTTGAAATTTCACTAAATGGATGCCAAAAATGGACTCAGAGAGTCGAAATTAGCCTAGGAGAGTTTCCGAGAAAATTTTGAAAAAGTCAATAAAAGTCAACTAATGGTCAACAGTTAACTTTAATGGAATATTCCATCCTCATACAGAATATTCTGTTAAAGTTAACGGAACATTCCCCTTCAAATTTTGCAATGCACCTGGTCGAATGTAGGTTAACGGGTTATAGGTTTGGATCCAAGTTTGGGCTTTTTCCTTTTCTTTTTCTTTTTTTTTCAATTGCCTGTCGTCGGAAACTGCAAAAATGGCCAAATATTCTAGGTAAATTTTAAACAACAATATCTCACTAGTTTGTCAACCAAAATCGATCCGTAATATATCAAAGCGAAGCTAGGAAAGTGTAGAGCAAGATTGTACTTGTTTGGAATTTAAAAATTGGTCGAATGTGTACGGAAAATGCCTTGAAAGGCAACTGGTCTGCTGGAAACTAGGTAACTTGCCGAAAAAATGAAAAAACTTTAAACGTCCATAACTTTGTCAATACTCAACGAAATTGAGTGATTCAAAAATGAAAATCATACCTCAAATGAAATGAACAGATTGGTACCCTTCTTGACAGCTAACTTGCCATGGTTTGGCCGAAAAATGCCTACAAAGAGTCTATTTCTCGCTTGAAAACTAGGGAAGAGTCCCCTCGCCGTTTCTGTGATACTCCGTCGTCCAAAACACACAAACACACTCAGAATTGAATCACGAGGATAAAGGATAAGGTTTAGAGTATTTTCGAGTCTTACCTAGGTTGACATCAAAGAAGACAATGAATAGTGGTAGTGGCCACCGGTGCAATTCAAATTTATCAACCTAGTGTCCTAAGCATGCTAGAGGAAGTGATGGTGGTGACCATACTTCAAGGCTGGTGGTTGAAACTTGCCAAAGTACGGTGAGGTAATGATTGGTTGGGCTTGGTCTCGGCGTATGTCCGAGAGAGGAAGAGAGCTAACAGAGAGAGAGATAAGAGGGAAAAAAGATGATGGGGAGTTTGAGAAATAAGGAAGTAGGGTAAGGTGGTAAAAAAAATGAGTGGAGAGAGTTAAGAAAAAAAAATGAGAGTTCTGAGGGATTGGGAGACACGGGAGAGAAAGAAAGAGTGGGGTATGGGCCCCACTGGCTCACAAAACAAGGCGACAAAAAAAAACAGTAAATGCCTCCCATGCAATGTAAAATTACCAAATCACCCTTCATGTTCGTAGTTTCGTAAAATTTTTGTCGTACCTCTGATTTTGATTTCGCTTGTGCCCACACATTCCTACTGTTGAGAGCTTCATGAATATGGTAAAATAACAGCTTATAGGTGTCACGAAATAACGATCAATGAAAGTCAATAATCTCACCTTTAAGGGCATTTTCATCAATTTACTATTTTAAAAATTAATAAAATCGTAAAATTAGGTACGAGTTGCTACACTCTGTGTTTCGATGTACTCAAGAAGTTGACTTACCAAGGTGGTATGCTGCACAAGTGCACTTGCTAAGTCTGCAACCTGCCGAAATAGGTTTAGAACGTCATTTGGAGTGGCAGAACTCGGTTGATAGGCATTTACATGAGTAGTGGAAGTGTAATGGATGTCAGGCACGAAATTTGAGTAGGGATAGGTTAAACCTGTCGAAAAACTAGGTGAAAATACGCCTAGTTCAATTGTCAATCCGCAGGTCAAGTCGGCTGGGCCGGTTTGAGCTGGAATTGGTTTCAGGATTGATGGCCAGTTGGCTGAACCAGTTTAGAGGTCGATTTTTTTTATGAAACTAGGTTAGGCGCTAGAGTGGATATGGGTTGAGGCAAGGCTGACCTACCTAGCTAACTGCTAGAATGTAGGCCTAGGTTGCGCGCACTAGGCTCTTGTTGTGTCGTGGGCTTAAGGAAGCACTGGAGGAATTTGGATCATTTATGCCTCTTTGGCTACCTAGGCCTGAGCTGGGGGCTACAATAACTGCTACAGCGACAACAATAGTGGCTGGTGGCAAGAGGCATCTAGCCATCATGCTCAGCCACTAGGGGCGATGTCGCAAGCTAACATGGTGTCCTCCATTTCTAGAGTCACGTCCAAGTACGCAAGGGGTTCGCTGTGGTTTCCAAATTTTCAACCATATTTCTCATTCCTTTGTGAAAGCTTCTTGAGAATTTTCAATCAAACTCTCAATGGAAGCAACAATTTGTGGTAGCAAAAATCTGCCATCTTCAGTCTTGAGGAAATGTACCTATAAAATAATCAAACACCTATGATCAAAGGTCAAAGCCACGCACCCAAGGAGTGAGAATGAGGGTGTTTGGCTAATGGACATCCGATGCCTAAGTCAGTTTCTCTGAAAAGAGAGAGTTCAAGGCTTGATTGCTTAGTAAAAGCTTACCAGAAAATTAATGCAGAATGGAGAATTTATAGAGCATAGGGCTGGCCATAGAGGGAGAGGTCTCGCGCTATGTGTCTTATGGGTAGGGTCTTAATCTTTGGCTATGTTATATAGTGAAATCAGAATTGAACCAAGCGTGAAAAATGGTTAGACAAAGAGTAAGATTCTTTGGCAATCTAATGGGTCATCACATATCAGATTAAGACTTTCTCCATCAATTCCTTTTTTTTTAAGTATTTAATTGTTGGAAAATTTGTCATTATATAAAATTTCAAACAGGCTTTACTTATAAACCCTAAACCCTTCTGCCTCTATCATTGTACATCCCGTCAAAAAAGCTTGAAGACCTGATAACATGTTCCTGTTGGAAATATGCCCTAAAGCCATTCATCAGATGATACCTTACGAATATTTTACATAATAAACTAATCTAACTTAATGTATGGGCAAAATTTATTGTTTAAAGTCCTTGGGATGATGTAACAGCAGTTAAACAATCTGCCCACAAATGCTAAAACCAATCCTTCGTATGATGAATGAAAAAGTTGCACAACTGGACAGCAGTTCAATCATACCAAAGAAGATAGAGCCATTATTATAAGTTGTGCGGCCAAAACTCATATCAAGTTATTGTAACAAGATCTATTATATCAATAAATAAATAAAAAATAAGAGTTCGCAATTCATAGCATAAGACTAACACCCCGGCTTATGTGCAACTAAGGTACCATCTTCTAGTGGGGGTTTGAATTCCACGGCGTCATGGAGGGGTGGCAGTTCAGGCTGTTCTTGCTTCTCGGGACAGAGAGGTTTTAGTGGTTCTGGTGGTCCATATTGCCGCAGGTTTGACAGTTGACACTTTGGGGAGTGCAAGTAAGGTAACAAATGATGTTTTGTTTGTGGTCAGATGGGACATTGGGCTATCCAGTGCCCACAGAGCCAGCAGAAGCCCCAACCATCTGCCTTACCACCACCGGTTCTTATTCAGCAGGTTCCAGGACCCAGTGGTAATACTCAGACTGGTTATGGTAGATCATATCATTATCAGGGTGATATAGCTCCATATTCTAGCGGATAGTATCAGTATCCACATGATCCATATCAATAGAGTGATTACGTTTAGTATGTAGGAGGTTATGCGTCATATTCGACATATCCATCTAGTGCATCACAGTGGTATCCCAGAGGACAGTCCAAAAACATTGAGGTTACTTATAGCAGTGCAGGATCATCGAGGCAGCCTAACTAGCCTGGTCAGGGATGAGGTACACAAGGACGTGGAAATGAAGGTAATAAGAGTCGTGGAGGACGACAACTGCCACAAGGCCATGTTCACCATATCACCTTGCAGGATGCTCAGAACAACCCATATCTGATTATGGGTACATTAAATATTCTTGGCCATTTTGCTAGAGTATTAATTGATTATGGTGCCACACACTCTGTTATTTCTCATACGCTTGTTCAAATGATGAAACCCTACCCCACACCTCTCGGTTATGAGTTAGAGTTTTCGATGCCTAGAGGTGAGATATGTTATGTTTGTTGGGTATATCAAGGATGTCCTGTCCTGGTGGAGGACATTGTTATGCTAGCTAATCTTGTTCTATTAGATATTATTGATTTCGATGTTACTCTAGGCATGGATTGGTTACACTACAATCGT
Organism: Malus baccata; assembly: GCA_006547085.1. Lineage (NCBI taxonomy): Eukaryota > Viridiplantae > Streptophyta > Magnoliopsida > Rosales > Rosaceae > Malus > Malus baccata. The sequence continues at coordinate 397,089 of VIEB01000367.1, read as the reverse complement.
GCCAAGATAAATTGTTATGAGAAGACAGTTACTTTTCATCGGCCGAGCTTGCCTGTGGTTACATTTGTGGGTGTACGTAGTGGATTGAAGCAAGACATTATCTTTGTCGTGAGGGCTAAAAGGTTATTGAGGAAAGGCTATCAGGGGTATTTGGCTCATGAGGTATTGAATGAAGATACTCCTATTTGTGTGGAGGATGTTCAAGTAGTTAGGCATTTCCGTGATGTTTTCCCAGATGATTTACTTGGATTACCACCAAATAGAGAAATAATGTTCACTATTGATTTACTTCTGGGTACAAATCCTATTTCCTTAACTTCTTACAGAAGGGCTCCTGCTGAGTTGAGGGAATTGAAAACCCAGTTTCAGGAATTAGTTGATAAGAGTTTTATTCAGCCTAGTACTTTACCTTGGGAGCTCTAGTATTATTTTTACAAAAGAAGGACAAGACTTTGAGGCTGTGTATCGATTATCGACAACTGAATCGGGTAACAATTAAAAATCGTTATCCATTGCCATGTATAGATGATTTATTTGACCAGCTTCAAGGTGCTTACATGTTTTCCAAGATTGATTTGAGGTTTGGGTATTATCAATTAAAGATCAGAAGTGAAGATGTTCCTAAGATAGCTTTCAGGACTCAATATGGTCCTTACGAATTCCTCGTGATGCTATTCAGATTAATGAATGCATCCGCAACTTTTATGAATTTGATGAATCGAGTATTTAAGCCATACCTTGATAGGTTTGTTATCATCTTCATTGATGATATTTTGGTGTATTCTAAGTCTAAGGCAGAGCATACTCGACATCTCACTTTGGTTTGAAGAAATTGAGGGAACACCAATTATAAGCTAAGTTTAGCAAATGCCAGTTTTCGTTAGATCAAGTGGCATTTTTAGGGCATGTAATATTAGCTCAGGGTATTTAGGTGGACCTACAGAAGGTAGGTGCAGTCGAAAATTGGGAGCAGCCATAAACCATCACTGAGGTACGGAGTTTTCTCAGCTTAGCAGGTTATTACTGACGGTTTGTTAAAGATTTTTCTGCTATAGCTTTACCACTGACAAGGTTGACTAGAAAAGATGTTAGATTCAAATGGGATGATGATTGTGAGCTGAGTTTTCGACAATTAAAGTATTGTCTCACTCACCCACCTATTTTGGCGCTTCCAGATGATAGTGGTAACTTCGAGATTTACAATGATGCTTCGTTGAATGGTTTAGGCTATGTGTTAATGCAGCATGGTAGGGTATTCACATATGCCTTGCGACAGTTGAAACCTCACGAGATGAATTACCTTACCCATGATCTCGAGCTAATAGCCATTATTTTTGCTCTAAAGATTTGGAGGCATTATTTATACGGAGAGAAGTGCCGAATTTTGACAAATCATAAAAGCCTCAAGTACGTTTTCACCCAGAAAGATCTTAACCTTTACTTGCTAGTTTCTAGGTAAGATCGATTTTAATAGATCGTATGCTAGAAGATCAAGAGAATGATGAGGAGTCTCAGGAATTAGAAGAGGCAGTGTGACGAGGGAAAAAGAAAGATCTCAGAATTCGAGAATCTGATGGCATGCTTATGCAGGGAAGTCAGATGTACGTGTTGAATATTGCAAAATTAAAGAAAGATATTCTAGATGAGGCACACATATCGGCTTATGCGATGCATCCTGGGTGTACCAAAATTTATCACACTATTCGACCTTTCTACTATTGGCCTGGTATGAAAGGAAGGATTGTTGAATATGTGAGTCGATGTGCGATTTGTCAGCAAGTTAAAGCTGAGAGGAAGAAGCCTTTTAGATTAATGCAGCCACTTCCCGTTCCTTAGTGGAAATGGGAAAATATTACTATGGATTTCGTGTACAAGCTTCCTCTTATGCGAAATGGTTATGATGGCATTTGGGTGATAGTGGATCGGCTTACTAAGTCAGCAAACTTTATACCAGTTCGAGATAACTATTCTTTAAGCCAATTAGCTGATTTATTTATAGCAAGGATTGTTAAATACCATGGGGTTTCGATTAGTATTATTTCTGATCGGGATTCTAGATTAACTTCTAAGTTTTTGGTGGCATTTCAGGAATCTCTTGGTTCGAAATTGCATTATAGTATGGCATATCATCCACAGATAGACAGGCAATCCGTAGAACCAACCAGAAATTAGAAGATATTTTGAGATGTTGTGTGCTGGTGTACAGAACTTTTGGTTCGATATTGATATGTTGTGTGCTGGTGTAGATAAATTTTGGGGATGAAATTTTATTAAGAGGGGTAGGTTGTGATGACCCGTCCAAAATAAATATGTATTTTTATCTTCTAATGTGTGGAAATGACGATTTTGCACTCGAGGCTTAATGACGTGGGTGTATGTATATAGTTTTAAATTATTATTTTTCCACTAATGTGATCAACTTGTACTCGACGTCATGAGAGAGTTGAAGTAAATTAGGATCAAATCGAGTTCGTAACGGAAATGTTACGAACAAATAGGTGTAGATGAATAAGTTTTGGTTTTACACTTAATCTACCAATCATTTTCTTTTCTTTTCCAACAACCTTGGACCAATTGTTAGGTCCTAATTCCAAAGCCCAATCAAGGCTTAGTTTCTTTTATTTCTACCCAATCCTGTAATACACACATACAGTTTTAGGACCTTTGAGAGGTAAGATCGGGTTCTACTTGTTTAGGGCTTCAAATTGATATAAAGTTTGTGCAATTTGGTTGAAAAACAAGGAAGATATTAAGGTTTAAAGATTTTTCCAGAATCTCGTGATGCAGCGACGGCCGGCGATAGAACCTGGCGAAACACCGGAGAAGAAAGGAGCATATTCCGTCAACTTTGACGGAATATACTAACATCTTTAGGTATATTTAATAAAATATTCTATTATTTAGCGGAAAATTCTCTAACGACGTTAAAGATTCCGTCCAATGTGCCAGGCGTGTGCCTGCGCGTGGCAGGCACGTATGGCCATGCCTTGGTCGGCGTGTAAGGGTGCGTGGGGCATCAAAAAATTATTGTAAAAACATGGGGATGCTCGTGGTGTTGAGTAGGCCACGATGGTATATTCAAATACCCCAATTGAGCAATGTATGAGAAGTTATTACACGGTTTTGGTTATGTACTTTCGAATTAACGTTAATTTAGTTGTTTTGCATATAGGTGAGACATTTCCGGAGGACGAGCGTAGCCAGGCGAGACTCAGGGGTTACAACCCTGCTACATACCAGTGAGTGGGCTTTTGGTTTTCTATATATACGTATAATGCTTTACAGTTTTCCTAGAAATTGTTTTAAATGGATTTACATTCTTAAATGCCATGTCAAATGCATTACATTTTAGTATGTGCATTAGTATAGATATGCATATTATTACATGACGCTGCGGACGCTCAGGTAAGCTTCAGGTGAGTACATATTGGTAATAAAGATTATATTGTGTTTGGTTATGTTGAGATACATTTAGTGCTCATTATATTGTGTTTGGTTATGTTGCTTTACAGTTTTCCTAGCCTTTATGTGATCGTTCACCTCCCGCACCATATGCTCACCTTGGATCTAAGGCAGGTGCCAGCCTATCGTACAAACCACATTAGGTGGTTCTGACTCGTAGGTGACTTCCGATACTTCACTTAACCTTCACGTAATCGTAGCACTTGAGCGTACCTATTTACACCCAGCCTGTCGTATAGACCACATTGGGTGGTTCTGACTCGTGTGCAGGATTTGGTGGATGAGCTTAAGGTTTGATAGGAGTATATTTATGTGACTTTGTTATCTTATTTCTTTTCCATTTATTTTGGTAATTTATGTTATTTTCGTATTATTGTCGGTCCAATTGGTAAAGATGACAATAAATGGCTAAATGGAGCAATTTGGAGCAGTTTTGGACTTGGATTGGATAGCATGCGTGTAGAGCAGTGGGGCTGGACATTTTTGGTGTTTAACATGTGCTAAATATGTGCTAAAATCTGGAGGAATCAAATTTGGAAGCTTGGAAGACAAGGAAAGATATAATCTTATCTAACCTTATCCAGACTTATCTTATCTTATCCAATTAACCTTATCCCATTTTGTACAACATTATCTCATATTATCTCCAGCTGTAAAAAAAGTACTTATCCTATTCTAAATACTTCCCATCTGATTCTAGGAGTCCTAATCCATTCAAACACCCTAATCCTTTTTCTCCTTGGTTTCTGCCGAACCCTACCCTATATATATGTATTTATGTCACAGCAATTGGGGGGAGAAGACTTGTGTCACATGGCTTATTCAAAGGTTGTGCCGCAACTCATCCATTGGAGTTTCTAGAGTTCTTTCTATCCTTGTTTAGTTTTAATGTTTATTTTAGATTGCTTTTCAATTATGATGAACATGTGTAGCTAAGTTTCTTTTTAGCTAGAGGTTAATTCGAAGCCATGATCATATGTTTATATAAATTGATTACATCTAGTTATTGTTTCATAAAACATGAATGCGATTTACTTATCTACTTTATAGAAAACTTATTCTTGTATGTTTATTAAGGGTGCACACTCATTTCACCTAATCGTTATTAACTTATATTTGCAAGTAGTAAAAGTCACTAGTCATGATTAAGTTAAGTAAATTCTTGGCAGGAGTATCATGTTTTTCATAGTTACGAATGCTTCGTCAATGCTTATGATTTTCACAGAACTTAATGATCTTCGAGATGTATGTTTATCATGCTTTTCATAGTTACTTTATTTTCACAGGATTATCATGCTGCAATTTACTTTATTTTTGTTAAAATTCGTTCAAAAATCCCCCTCAGTTCTTATTTTGTGTTAGTCTAGCTTAGTTTCCAGTTTTAAGTTTAATTTGTGTTGATTAGCATCCCTCCAAATGATCCCTAATTGCTCATACTACAATTGTCGAAATTATACGGTTTAATTTGTGTGTTAGTTTCTACCACATCAAATTTTGTTCAGTCGTACAGGTCATGTTAGGTGATTCAGGCTGGCACATCATTTTACATTGATTTATTTTACCTGACTTACCTAGTTCATTGATGAGATACTTGACATGGCATATAATTGGTTTTCGCTATTCTTGAGCCTGATTTCTCTATACGTATGTATTAGTATTTTCTGGGAAAGTATACGGGTTTTACGGTGAGGGGTTATTACTTTTGAAAAGTGAAATGGTTTTTAAAAGCTTTGTTTTTGCCCACTCACATTTTCTGTTTTGCGCCCCTCCAGGCTCTGGTTAGGCATTCGTGTTGGTGGCTCACGAGGACTCTACGGCGGTTCTGACAAACTCCAAACAATGTAGGGTTTCTTTCATATCCTGTATAATTAACATTTAGCCTGCTAGACTGCATTTAGGTTACCTATGCTCTGAATATGTGTATCTATAGTTTAAATACCTTCACTCGCACTTATATACTTACCTAGTGTAAATTAGCTAGTTTGGTTTTTATTTACCCACATTATCTTATCACCTTCATTTTCGCATGGCGCACATGGCTACGTCACCCTCACGTGACGGCTAGCATGCCTCGATTTAGGTCGAAGTGTGTCAGTTGCGACATATATATATATATATATATATATATATATATATATAAATTCCCAAAATTCTTTATGTTTAGAAAAATAAAACAAATAGATTTATATATATGCTTCTCCACATGCGGCATGCCACTATTATAGGATTGATCCCTGATTTGCTGCTATTCTTGATAAAGTTTCCCCAGATTCATACCATAAGATTATTAAAAGATATTCTTGATTAAAACATAATGGTTATACAATCTATTAATAATCCTCAAATTCAACAGATTAATCCAACACGATGGTGTTGCCATGTGCATGCAATTATATGCAGGAAAAGTTATGCAGTTTTCATGGAGGTTCAGCATGATGGTGTTGCCAAGTGCACAATTTGGATGTAAGATCAAAACTGCAGTTCACATAGAAAACCAATTTCTTTTTGCAGTGAAACATGAATATGGAAATTGAGCAAAACTTAAAACATGTCATCGATTCAAGACATCATGTTTTAGGGTTTACTGAGTAGGTCTTTAGTTGTATTATGACCTGCTCTGATACCAACTGTTAGACTTTATATATTTCATAAACAACTAAAAACACTAACCTAAATGAATCCATAAATAATGCTCAATTGATAAAGTACTCAAAGTCAACATTGCATGTAGGAAAGATGAACCATCTTTGATAGAACAGTGCGAAATAGGCTCAATTATGGACTTTTCCTCTGGTGGAAATCATATTGGAATCTTGTGGAATAATGTGTCAGTTGACCAAAATCTTCTACACACTCAACACTCCTTTATACTTGAACTAATGGGGCGTTCATATGAGTTTCTATGTGTTGTGAGCAGGGACCTTAGCCTTGTATTTATATGGACTTAACCCTAATGAATCTACCCATAATAATATCATTAGGAATCCTTGTAGTCCAAGAATAATTGATTCACCAAATCTGATTCCAAATAGGATAGAATTAGGAGCCCTTTTGCCCAAGGAAATCTTGAATATATTAACTGTACTTGGGGTACAAGTTATAGCTACTAACTAAATCCTAATCTTATTTATATTCCAAGAAATCCTTAAATTAACTGTGTAGACGTATTAACCGTTGGATTATGGTCCAACGTCCAACACGACTATCCATAATTGGAAAGTAAATTAAAAAAACGTACAACACCTAAAACATTTGAAAGCACACCCAACATCAGAATTTCCAAACTTTATAGTATTAACAGACATTTGGTTGGATGCTTTACCAGAAACCAGTCGGTTGTGTTCGCGACCAACACTTTCCCTACACTCCGAGCCTCTATATGCTTCCTTAGGAGATACAGCTGCAAATAAATGTGCTGCAATACCGAAATTACAATTAAACTATGACACAACGCAATCCCAACACATTAATATAACTCCAAACGAAGTAGAGTTTAGTCACTTACATTGGTTGACAACCACCCTACCTTGTGAAGGAGCCGCATTCAGAAATCAGTGTCTTCAACTGCCGTATTCTCTAACTGGGTAACTAGACTAACAATGTAACAAAAAAAAAACAATAAGGCTCATCGTTGTAGTAGTTTAATCAATATAATTTCCAATGCATAAAATCCATACGTTAATTATCGTTTACTTTTTATGATTCTCCTTCACCTTCTTGAATTAATAGAAATACTCGACATCCTTAACCACACAGTTTATGTCCAATGCTTTAAATATGTCACCTCTTTATAGAACATTGTCCTTCATCTCATTTTCTTGCAACTTTTTGCACTTTGTGACATCAAAGATCAAAGTTGTATGGAAAACGACTTTCGTCTTCTTCTTCACCTTCCCGCAGTCTTTGACATCCTCTCATGTGTCAACCCTTTTGGCTTCTTTATACTCGACCGGTACAAGTTCCTATAGTCTTTTTCCTAACCCTCAGCTGCGTAAATAACAACCTCATCATCGGAACTTTTGGCTTCTTCATACTTGACTAGTATAAGTTCTCCAATTAGTCCAAGAATCTCCTCACATACAACGTTAGGACTATCCCACTCAACAGTGCATAGAAGCTAGTTCAAACCCTCATCCCTCCACACCTCCCATGGCATCCTTCCCCTTTGATCCCTCGGCCTCCCCCTTTTTGCCTTCATTAACCCCATTTTGATTGCGTTCTTATCTTCTTCTTTTCATTCTCCTTTTCATTCTTCATCTACTTTTTCTTCTTCTTTTACTTCTTCTTCTTCTTTTAATTTTTCTCTTTCTTCATCTTCATCATCATCATCATCTTCTTCTTCTTTTTCTTTTTCTCTTTCTTCATCTTCATCATCATCATCATCTTCTTCTTCTTCTTCTTCTTCTTCTTTCTCCTCCTCCTCCTTCTCATTCTTCATCTACTCTTTTTTTTTTCCTTCTTCTTCTTCTTCTTCTTCTTCTTTTTCCTCCTCCTCCTCTTCCTCTTCCTTTTCCACATCTTTGTGTTCTTCTTCTTCTTCCTCATTCTTCCGCTCCACATGTTTTACTTCTCAATTCCTTGATCTTCTTGGTCAACTCTTTTGCACCATGTTCAAGACCTTCCTCTCTGAAATATCCTTCCCATGCACCAAGCACGCCAAAGCCACCTTCAACTCCCTTATTTGTACTTTGAACTCATCCACATCATTTGTATTGGGAGTAAAGGTGTTAAGCATCACTACATTAACATCACCGCCCCATGTGTAGTATTCTTTGTCCCTCTCTGATTCAGCGGGCACAATCTCTCGAATCCCTACTGGCTGCCATTTAACGCAACTCTTAGAATTACATTTGTCACACATATTTTTCACAAACATTCATAAACATTCACACATGTTCACCATCATTAACCTAGTTCATAAATTTTCAAATTAAGTCATACCTTTTGGCTCTCAGTAATGTACATTCGCAACTGCTCATGGATGGAATGCTTTTTCGTTGTTGACCACTAGAGAATTCTTGGGATGGTTGCCGGATCAATCATCTTACAATACCGTAATGGCTTCTCCAATTGGGGAATTATTTCATATGCGCACACTTGCACATAAACTGAATTAGTACTTAATCATAATAATTTAAACAATATTATTGCTCAATGAACTAAGAAATAGTACTTGAAAAGCATAACTAAACCCTTTGCAACCCTATTTGGATCTCTATCACCTTTTAGTTCCCCTACCCTTCTTCCTTTTCTTCCTCCATACTCCTTCCATATAACCATCCTCCATACTCCTTCCATATAACCATCCACTATTCCTCTTCCCCTCCTAGAAGCAGTAAAAGAGAGGCTTTCATGTAGTTGTTCAAACGAAATCCCACCCTATGAATAACCGTTGAACTTATCCATGTCACTTACGAGCTCGAAGAACTCTAGGTTAATAGCCACATTACTTTTCACTCCTATCAAGACACCTTCGATGAAGTATGGCAACCCTAGGGGGAACAAACCTTCAGGACTAAAGTAATATCAACTTAATTCATATGAATAACAATGTTTTCATCAACGTAAATCATTCGTACCTGAACAATATAACTAAAAGAAAACATAAACAGAACAACCTACCCCTTATACATAACTTGTGAACGGCATTTCATAGACCCACAACCCACAGAAATTTTCCAAAAAATTCACAAATATCCAGTATTTTCAAATAATTTCATCAACTCTGAGCCCAAATTCAACAAATTTCATCAACCAACTTCCATAATCAATCAAATTAACATAAATAACCTAATTTATTTGTAGGGTTCGGTATTTCCAAACTCACCAAATTTGAAATTTAGTTTGAGGAATGAAGTATGTCGTCCACTATTTGGAAAGCAACGACTCTGAACCCAACGCAAATCAAGAAAGCATTGTTTACTAGGCAGGCCAGTGATGAGAAGCAAAACAAAACAATGACTGGGTTTCGAACGGCAAAGAATGTTTCCAACGTATGCAACATTTCCACTAGAATGATCAAATAGTGACAGGTCATTAATGACTCAGTTTCATGGGTTGAATAGGGTTGTTGTGCGCCAGGGTGATTAAAACATTTAAATTATTAATTTTTGTTGGGTATGTATTTTTCTGAGAGAAAGTTGAAGGCGGGCATTTGATGTATACTTTCACACATTGAAGGGGAAACAAATAGAGGGGGATAGGGAGTGATCTTATACCTATAATTTTATTTTATTTTTTCATTGGTGGTGTTTTTGTCGGCTAGAAAGAGGGGTACAGTAATCTTATACTTTGATTTTGTTCATTGGGGGTGTTTTCCTCTGCTAGAGAGAGGGGTAGAGTAATCTTATACCTTGAATTTGTTTTGTTCATTAGGGGTGTTTTTGTAAGCTAGCGAGACAGGTACAGTACTTTTATACCCCCCCCCCATTTTTTTTTTGTTTACTGGGGGTGTTTTTGTCGACGAGAGAGAGGGGTAGAGTAATCTTATACCTTTTTTTTTTGTTCACTAGGGGTGTTTTTGTCCGCTAGAGAGATTGTAAAGTAATCTCACACCATTAATTTTTTTTTTTCGTTTACTAGGGTCGGCTAAAGAGAGGGGTACAGTAATCAAATACTTCTTTTTTTTGCTCACTGGGGTGTTTTTGTCCACTAGAGAGGGGTACATTAATCTTTTACCTTCATTTTTTTTGTTCTTTTACTAGGTGTTTTTGTCGAGAAGATACGTCTAAAGGTTGTGCTGGGTTCTGATGCATTGTGTTGCAATTGTGAAGACCTATACTTGGTACACATTGAAGTGTTTTTGGATGGGGGATCAACTACTATTTATATGTGCCATAGTTGTTTTATAAAGTTTCAATGTAACACCAGTGCTGGAAATTGGCCTACACGAACTGTGACATATGATGAATGTTTATGAATATTTGTGATAGCTTAAGGACAATTATGACAATAACAATTAAGTCAGTTACTGAAGCTTGACATTACGATATACTTAAAAAAGTGCGCAAAATGTACATAAGAACGAGTAGTAAATATATAAGAAGGGAGATTTGACCATAAGGATCCAATTGGGTGGCTTATGAGCCACCTTTACATACTCATGGTCCTCGTAGTCACCACCATCTCTTACGATGTCCTCCTTGTGCGAGGGCAAAATGCAGTCCTAATCAGATCCCTTACAGTTACAATGAACAAAATTTGTCAAACCCATCAAACAAATGGGAGTCACACTCTTCGCTTGTATTTATAGGATATCAATTCAATGGGGTGTGATATTTCGCCGTTTTGGTTGTGTATGGGTTTATGAGCAATTATGAATATTTGTCTCAGGTATGCTGCTGTGTTGTCATTTAGGTACTTCCAGAAGCACAAAATAAATTTGCACACTGACCATTAACCCATTCATGCACAGAGTGTTTCTTCAAGTATTTCATGTGATGGATGGAAGCAAGAATCCTCGTTGCCTCTGTTTTTTTAGTCTTGGTTTGCCTTTTCAACAGACCTTAACTGATGACGAATATGTTCAATTTCCCCAACTAACTTGACGTGTTTCCTCTTGCAAAACAAAGCAATGTGTTTTGACCAATGTATACTTGAAAACACACTGTTGTAATGATGCCGACCACCATTCCGCCTTGACTATGGCCCTTGTTGCCACACTTTAGTTCTTTACCATGGGGTGTATTAATGGTGATTGGTTTCTTAGATTTGGAATTTGGTGTAGGATAAACATATGTGGGAGTGGGAGTGGGAGTATGAAATAGGATTGGACTGGTCTTCCGAGTAGGGTATTAACAATGATCGGAAGATGAATTATGGCTATTGGTGTATTAAAGAGGAATTCGCAAGGAGTTTTGGGTGTTGGGGTATTGGATAGGGTTGAGGAGGCGATTTGGGTGGTGTTGCCATGATTGAGTTGAGTGATTGATTCATCACACATGTACGGAGAGTTGGGAAATAAAGATGCAAGGAGAGGTGAGAATTAAAAAGAGATGGGAGATGGGAGTTAATGCACTATGTTGAGAGCAATTAGGGGGGGGAGGAAAATGATCCCCAAATTTTCCATTTCCTGCCCGTAGCTTGCACCTAAACTATCCATATGACATGCTCAGATAATACTGCGTGGAAATATGCTAGGAATATTGAATTTTCATGAAACAAAATGATAAAAATAAAATAAAATAAAATAAAAATATTAAAAATTTCCAAAAAGTATGGAGACGCTCAAGATCACATTGTCTACGTGATGGACACAATCACATCTCTTGTCCATACAAGCGTTGCTATTATTTTTTCACATATTTCCATTTATGAAAAAAATTACTTCATTTTTGTACAAATTTTTTGCCAATCTAGTGAAAACACTATTAACCATCATTTTGGTGATTTTTAACATTTTTTTAATTTTTTTTATCATTTTTTATTCATAAAAATTCAATATTCCTAGCATATTTCCATGCCACATTATCTGAGCACACCACGTGGATACTTTAGGCGCCAGCTGCAATAGAGGGAAATGAAGTTTTTTGAGGGGGAAATGCTTATGACGAGGATAAATCTTGGCCACCCACGTGGTAAATCTGGTGATTGGGGAGCTTTGACTTCAGCCTTCGGTGTTGGCCTAAACATCCAATCATACCCTACACTTGTCCAAACCAGGTGGTTTCTTCGTTGAGGTTTCTTTACTAGGGTTTAGTGTCATAACATGTCATAAACTATCATCCCATGCGAAATAAAATTTTGACTACAGATTTAACACCCACATTGGTAGATGAAGGGGTAGGATAACTGCAGAGACATCTCCTCTTGCCATGCAAAGTATTGGTGGGTAGGTTATGCCTTTTATGTGCCTGTTTGCATGCACATATGACTTCACTATGCATAGATCACTGCTATATTGGTCATCATTATTTGACTGTTAGTTATGTTATGCACACCACCTTAATCCTCTATTTAAAGATGGTGGTGTTAAGTGCTTGCCATAATCTCCTTGCTATCTCATCATTCAAACCCCAACCTGAAAACTACCTCTTAGTCTTTTTTTACTTTTCCAATGACTGCCAACTTACAAGTTCTTGGAACTTCCTCCTGCCATAGGAGATCAATCTCTTTGCCCAATCTTTCTTCATGGGAAAATTCATTCCTGGTCCCTAACCATGGTCAACCCCTATTTGTCGTGGAAAAAGACAACTGTTCACATTGGAAAGGGGTGTCACAAGGGTTGATACCAACAAGGTCTCCACCGTGAACATGACCCATTTAAAGTCCAGGGTGTTGATGGGTAAAATGTTTGGGAAATCCGAGGATACAGAGTTCATCCACAGGGAACTCGCTCTGTGTTGGAAAAAATGTGTTAAAAATACCACATTTGTGGACCACTTTGATAACAAGTGGTTCACAGTGCATTTCACTGACAAGGACGAAGTTGTTACGTCCCCGAAAATCGTCCTTGGTATGTGAAAGGGAAGATTTTCCACTTGCAAGGGTGGACGGAGCAGTTTAGGGAATCAGACCAGATAACATACTTAAGTGTATGGGTCAAAATCCCTCGAATACCAATGCAATTCAGGGATCGAGAAATCATGACGACTGTGAAGGAAATATATTATACCCATGAAATTATGCTTGTATGCACTCAAAAACAAAACTTTACCCATGAAATTCAAGGCCTAGTAGTTATTGTGAACCAAGACTCAACTCAAGAACAAAGTGAGTTAAGAAATATTATACCTTTGTTGATTCCTTTTTGCATAAGCAAAGGCTAATCACCCAAGAGATAGGACCTTCATTCCGTACTTCTTCGCTCCATGGATTTCTTGGAGGAGGATGGTGGAATGGATTCTCCAAGTTCCCAAAATAAAGAACCTCTAAGTCTCCACACCAAAGAGAGCATTGATGAAGAGATGAGTGACCTAGAGGAAGTAAGATTGCTAGCTAATTTCCTCTAGGGTGGTCGGCCTCTTAGAGAGAAAAGAGAGCATTGTGTTCTCATCTTTTCTCCAAACGAAATGCTAATGATGAAATGTTATAAAGTTCTTTATATAGTCCCTTCAATTAAGTGAAAAGAAACAAAACCCTTCATCCTCTAATGTAGCCGGCCTTAAGGTTTTATTGGGCTTTCAAGCCCTTTGTGTATTGAAGTTGCCATACAACTTGAGTTAATGGGCTTGACATTTAAATCCTATTGGGCCTTGAGGCCCAAAACTAACCCAAGGTATATAACGAACATATTCGTTTGATTAATTAACATATTAATTGATCCTCGCCATAAATAATTAAACCATTTAATTATCCTTACTCATGTCCATTATTTCTTCAATCTCTACCTTACATGGTATACGATCCATTAGGTTCCTTTTAGTATGGCAGTGGGCGATTAGAACTCTTCAAATCGATTGTGAATTGAAACTTACTTTCAATTTTCCCTTTAGTGATTACACACCTTTAGGGCTGCCACAAACCATGAGTGACACCTAGTAGTATGGCATGGCTACCCAAGCTAATCATAAGAGGTGGAGAACCTATTCAGTTTAGGATTACAATGCAATACGGTATTTCTCTAATACAATACTCTTGACCACATTGTTTGGTTTGATAGTTTATTCATGTCTACTATCCAATGTGATTCTCTTATTTATATGATTACCATGAATGTGATTTGGAACGACTTCCTAAATCTCATTCATACTCTGGCCAGAGATTCTTAATCATATCATAGAGTATTCTCCCTAAAATGGTTTGAAGGTTAGAGATCCCTTGTTGCACATTCACTTACCTATATTGCTAAGTAGCTTAACCCCAACTATGTCGTGGACACCCTCTGATGGAGTGACTTAGACATAGTTAAAGATCAAGGACCTAATCATAAGACAACTATGATGCCTCAGGTCAAAGGACTACTTTGTATTATCCCAACCATGAGTTCTCATGTGACATGAGTATGAGAACTCCTTGTTGATCGCGTTCAGTGGACTCATTCTCTATTGAGCACCTACATGTTTGTCTTGGTGTTAGTCACACCAATGACTCGAGACCAGTCACTCTCCCTAAGAGAAGACATAACACGTACTGATCTTAACGGACTATCAATGCCCAATTGGTAATCCTATGATCATGAACGTTTAGGATATGTATACGAAACAAAATGGTCTCATGAATCTAACTTCTTTAGATCACATCCTCCCAATTACATATTCCTTGAACTTATCGTTTAAGAATATAACATTTATATAGGACGACTTTAAACAATAATCTTTGCCCTTTATATTAAACTTGATTAGTTGAACATGTGAAATGTCCATAATGTATCATCATATGATTAGATTTAGGGCACATTTCCAAAAATCTCCCACTTGCACTAGAGCCAATCAGCTTGGTCGTCAGTGATGATACCTCTTCTGAATTCATTTCAAAAATGTGTAGTAGGCCTAGACAATGGATATCTATATGTCATTCATAGAAGCAACCTTGAGAATAAGGGCATCACCATTATACATGATTCCCAATCATGTGGTTCAGTCTCTCATCTGAGTTCGGATCTTGATGAGACCTTGATTCCTTAACTTGAGCTATCGCCCCATTAGTGTCATAGTGTCGATACACTAGAGACACTTTCTAGTTGGAATCAAAATGGAGAGTTCATAAATGAACTTTCCCATCCAAACAACAATGTTGTAAGCTTCTATATGGCGATATATTTTGCATGATGGAACACACTAAAGTCATTACTTTTAACGTTTCTACCCAAATATCTCTTTAGTCATAATAAAGAGATATCCTATTATCTCTTCATTCAAAATGAAGAGACATCCAATGTTGGATACGATATTAGATTCATAATCTAATACATTTATGCTTCCTTAGCGTTACTCTAAATCTTCCTCATCCTTGAGGAATCTATCCTTTAGTATTTCTTAAATTCTTAATGACTCACTTGACCGTTGCCATGGTTCTAATCATGCACTTGCACTAATATCGTCTTGTACCGATCTTGGTACAACTCATATCAATGTTCTTCATACAATATGAAATAAATAAATCACCTTTCTACTTTTGCATAAAGGATTCTATTTACGCATTATTTATTTGGGAGTCAAAGGGTACGTTCCCTTTGAGAAGAGCAACTTCCTAGTCTCACTAGAATTGTCATTCTAATTGAAGTTCATCATCATATGAGAAACTTCCTAGCATCTTTTGTCTATCATTAGGGCTTGATATAATCCAACTATATCCTGAAATATATCATTATAGATTTCCATTCCATGTATATAGACTATGACTGCCATATTCATTCTATCGTTATAAAATGTTTAAAGTCATAACTTTAATGAAGAAGAATTCCTAAAATTAATATATCATATATATGTTTAAATTTAGGAATCTGATTAACTCCCACTAATCTTTTGTAAATCTAGTAAACAAAAGATTCATTTACATCTTATGAGGAATCAAACGATTTGATCTCTCTCATAACACGTCTTGTGATTCCTAGTCTTTAGACATATATTATCAAGACTATCTTGATAATTGTTTCGGAAACCCATATTATGTCCAAACATTGAATCACCGTTTAGTTGTAGCTAGCAATCTTTGAATTAATTGAAACCAAGATTACATCAAAGATAATTTCTTCCAATTCAACCAATCTCATTGATTGTAGTCAACTTAAACTACCATTTAGCTATGAAGGTTTCATTATTTCGGGTCAAATGGTACTATACCATTTCCTTGAGTATATGTCGTATATACACTCAATGTAGTCATAAGGATTTTGATTCTTATTTCTTTCGAATTAAGAGGTGTAACTCTATGACATAGTCATAAAGTTCAAACCATTCAACTGAGATGGTTTATAAATCCTTCTCGACTACATTGGAGCTTGTGGTGTAGGAACTAGGTTGTAATATGTGTTGATCATCATCTTGTCACTCAAAGAACCCATTCCTTGAGTTCTATCTCTCGTTCATTTGCTCTTAGGAAAATCCTAGTGTAGGATTACAATGAACTGACCAACAAACAACATTTGTTAGTTATTTTATAGAAGTGATATCCAAAGGTTAATTTAAGGATATCCCACAAGATTGTTCTCAAACAAATATTGCTTATTAGCACACAACCCCAAATCTTAACATGCTTAAGACTTGTCTTTCTTTCCAACTACATCCTATGGAGTCATGAAAATTTTGGAAGATCTTCTAATTGACAATCATTGTCTTAGAAGTATATATCCTATATATGGGTATTTGATAACATCCAACGAACTAAATCTTATTCGAGTTTGTTCTTCTCCCAATGGAGAAATCCATTATCTTATGATGCTACTTTCCTTGATATCTTTCAAGGAAACTCTTCTAAAATGGTATATTTCCTTGGATCAAATCTAAGGAGATAAATACTTTAGACATCTTACTCATCAACTTACATTCTTGAATTCTTTGAAACCTTTTGCAAAGTATTTGGACTTGTGTTTAATCAAAATAAACGATAGTCCAACCAAGAGCAATCTTTGGTGAATGTCATACAACATGAGTAGTATTATGTTGTGGACAAGTGCCACTAACATCTAAGTGAATTAACCTTAACAACTTTGTGATTCTTTATTCTTTCCAAAAGAATAAAGATTTGAACATTTCGCCTCTATACAATTTTAACAAGAAGGCATTGGATCAGGATCAAACGATCCAAAGCATCCATCTATAACCAACTTGTAATTTATGTTTTAGAGGTAACACAACTCAGTGGGATTAGTCACTACCTTGCAACCTTTTGGGTTTTAAGCATCGTTATATTCTAAACAGTTAACACTACCACATTATCTCTACAATATAGAGACAATTATTTGGATTACTATAATCCAATCATTCATTAATAAAAAACAATGTTTTTTAAACAAAACATTTATCCATCTCTTAAAACTATAGTGACGGAATTAAGTTCCTTATTCAAATTGGAATGTAAAGATAATCTTTGGTCTTCCAATTTCTTTGGTAGTGCATATGAGGAAGTAAGCACTATCTGCTTTTGCAAAGATCTATATTTGATTCACGTTCCGAATGTGAAGTACTTTCTCTTCTCTCATTAATCTTCTACTTCTTATTAGCCACACTTTTCCAATGATTGTAAAACATATTTACTAATACGGATCAAACATTCAAGTAGAAGAACCAACTATTTTGAACTATTCAAGAACATTTTACAAGACCTTCGAAAAGGTGTGTTCTGGACACTTGCAAGAAATTTCTTTCAAATATCCCTTCCAATGTCCATCCTTTCATAAAGAAAGGTTGTTCCCTTGGAGTTTTCCGCCTTCTTCATTTGACTTCTCCTTTGGCTACAATATTCATGGTCCCTAAACTCCCACTATCTCTCTTGAAACTTATTTCAATTGTGTTATACACATCAAACAATTTGGAGAGTGTGCAGTTAATGTTCAATATATAATTTACAATAATCTTAGTGAACCATTTGGATAGGGACACAAAGGTGAAGTCCTTGCCTAGTTTCCGTCTCTTGAAGTGGTTTAACACTTCAACACTCAATGATTCAAAATCATCATAAGTCCATGTTGATGGACTATTTTTGTCAATCAACCATTATGTTCTAAACATAATTACAAACTTTCAAAAATTGTTCAAGGCAACTCTCATTTCTTCATACAACAATTTGTAAGTGAAGAATCATGGCACATAAAGCGTCCATGCCTTTGTGCTTACTTCTCAAGTTCCTTGTTCATTTAACAAAGAAACAAGCACTAGTGTTTGCGTTAACTAAGGGTTGTTCAAAGCAACTCTTATTTCTTCATACAACGATTTGTAAGTGAAGAATTATGACACTAAAAGTGTTGTCCTCTTTATGATAGACTTATCTAACATGTTCTTCCAATGATACATTATCAATAGGAAGATTGTGAGAATAAGATTACTTAGGTGCATATACAATCCATTCATGACAATCTATGCGATTGCGGAACGAAGTCTGGAAACTAAAGCCTTCGACTTTTCTTTGTCAAGTTTGGATAGCATTTGCAAATATATCGGTAAATAAATACATAACGAATATAAATTGATTGATTTTAAGTCATTTGATCTAGGTCTATAAATCAAATAGCATCACCCACTATTTTTGGAAAATTCCATATCCCTCATCGGAATTCGAGAGTTTTGGAGGAAAGTCTTAGTAGGGTATGGAAGACTCACTATTACCAAGCCCACCTCACAATGATATGATGTTGGCTAGCAACAATAATAATGAGAGAGTACACTTACTCATTTACATCTCATGTAAGTACCTATCTTTTTTGGCCTCTAGAGAATGATGCCTCACAATGATATGATGTTGGCTCCATTGCACTTAGTTAGCCATTCCCACCATGCAAGTACGAGTAGGGGTTCAAGAACAACCTCACAATGATATGATGTTGACCATTCTCGTTGCCTACCTTCACAACATCATGTATGCGTACAGGACTCCTCCTGAGTGTAAGCACGCACTTTGTACTCCCCCATGATAAGGTGAAGTCGATGTACGAGTCACAAACGATCGGAGCCTACCGCGATGGAAGGCCACGAAAAAGTGTTCAAAGCACTATCACGCTTGTCAACTTAATAATGGTTTGGTTGAGGGTTTTAGGTCTCATCACATATAAGCATGCTTTTTAATCTTGTTTGTACCATACTTAGGGCCTCCGTATTTAGACCTCGCATAAATACTCAGGAGACTCAAGTGTAATTACGTAATAAATGAAGGGGCAAATATGTAATAAGTGAGGAACCCTTAGTCTATAAAAGGGACTCCTTACCCTCACAATCCTTAAGCCTGACTTTCCTCATTAAGGAGGCCAAGTCTTAGGCCATAGGAAGAGAGCACATAGAAAATAGGCTAAAGAGTACACTGCATCTAGCCTTCTTGTATATTCATCATTCAGAGTGAAACAATATCAACATCAGTATGGATGTAGCCCAAACATTGGGGTGAACCACGATACATCTTGTGTCCTTGACTTTCTTGCAGATTTACGGTCGGATTTACGTTGTTCCAAAACCCCTCTAGTTTTGTGCATTAACATTTGGCGCCTAATCCCCGGTAGTTTATCCAAGCCCCCTCACTTTCATTAGAGAGCACCCATCATTTATGTATTAAGGAGTGAGCCCTTATTCTATAAAAGGGACTCCCTCACCATCATTAGAGAGCATCGCCGCCAGCTGAGAAACCGCCTCGCCACGAGCATCACTCCTAACACATCATTTATGTATTGAGGAGCGAGCCCTTATTCTATAAAAGGGACTCCCTCACCATCATTAGAGAGCATCGCCGCCTGCTGAGAAACCACCTCACTGTAAGCATCAACCCTAACCCATCATTTATGTACTGAGGAGCGAGCCTGATAGGAGCATATTTATGCGACTTGGTTAGCTTTTTCTTGTGCATTTGTGTTGTTATTTCTTAGTTAATTATGTATTTTAAGCTATTTTCGTGTGTTTGTAAGTCATAATAACAAAGTTGGCAAGAAAGTGCATTTTTGAGCATTTTTGAGCATTTTTGAGCCAAGATTGGATAGTGCAAGCATGGAGACATGAGGATGGACGTTTTTGAAGATTTGAAGGCTAGAAATCAACATGTGTGTGTGCAAGTGTGTTGACCTACAACTCCACATTACCACAACACTCACCCATTACACCCATTACATCCATTCATTACCAAACATCCACCCACTACACCCATTACATCCACTCATTACAACTCCATACACTCTCTCCCTAGCCTATAAATACATCCACCTTCACCATAATTTGGGAGGCCATCATCCAAAGACACCACATCATCTACATAACTCTCCACCCTTCACCATAACTCACCTATATCCATCCACCACCACAAGAGACCATCCATTCACCACTCACACCTTGGTGCCGCATATTTGCAAGGAAGGAGGATTGCTTGGAGTTGTGCTAGTCATTCAATTTGGATTGCTGGAGCATTCTAAGTGTATTCTACTTTGGTTTTTAATGTTTAATTTCAATTGTTTCTGTTTAATTGCAAGTATAAGGAACTAAACCTCTTTTGGCTAGAGGAGAATTTGAAACCATGAATATATTTGCAATATGAATTGATTTCTTCCAATTGTGATTTGATAAGTTGTGATTGCAAATAAATTATCTATTTTATTCATAACGGATTTGTGTATGTTTATTAAGGATGCATACTTAGTTTTCATGCATGAATTTGATGCTAGGATATAAATAAGTTTCACCTAATTGTTACAAGTTTATATTCATGAGTAGTGAAGGTTGCTTGTCACAATCGCGTAAATTGAATTCTTGGCAAACGTATCATGCATTCATAATTACAATTGCCTCGTCAACGGTTATGATTTTCATGGAACTTAATGATCTTTAATTGCATCTCTATTATGCATTCATATAGGGGACTTTTAGAGAATGATTTGGGTTGTCGCATGCATTCATCCAATTCAATGAGTAAAGGAAAATCTGAGGGTTAATTTGTGCATCACGGTTAATCTGGGGTGTTGAGCATCATAGTTTATTGAAAAGCAATTGGAGATTGATTTGTATTCAAGTGTGTCATGTGTGGAGAAAGACCTTCTAGCTAGCCCATCATCCATCCAAAACAACCAAATTCGTGCAAATCTGTTTAGTTCTAGTTTCTGTTTTGTTTTACTTTATTTTCGTGCAAAACCCAATCCCCCTTTACTTTAGTGTGTCTAATTAGTTAGAATTTGTTTTAGTTTGTGTTTTTAAGTGTTTTGAGTCTATAGAGTCTAGTTAAGTGTTTTTAAGTTTCTTTTTGTAAGTCAGTTTAGTTTACATTAGCAATCCCTCCTAATCCCCGGTCCAGAACGATCCCTACTTATACATATACTACAATTGTCAAAAGAGGGTTTAATTTGAGTGCTTAACTCTCATCGCATCAGAGCCCTTATTCTATAAAAGGGACTCCATCACCTTCATTAGAGAGCATCGTCGCCTACTGAGCAACCGCCTCGCCGCGAGCATCAACTTTAGCCCATCATTTATGTATTGAGGAGCGAGCCCTTATTCTATAAAAGGGACTCCCTCACCTTAAACGCCACAAACCGAGCCAACCAAGGCAACATAAGCCACAAGCCGAGCAACCTTGCAACATGTGCTATTTCTAGTTAAGCATCATTTCACATTAAGCACTGCCTCATATCGAGTATTCAGTTCTAGACAACATCTAGTTAATTCGGCCCACACATGGACTGAATATCAAGTCTCCAGCTAAAAGACTTTCTTAACTGAAGACTTATGGGACTACGGTTTGTACCATACTTAGGGCCTCCATATTTAGACCTCGTATAAATACTCGAGGGACTAAAATGTAATTATGTAATAAATGAAGGGGCAAATATGTAATAAATGAGGAGCCTTTATTCTATAAAAGGACTCATCACTCTCCTCATTAAGGAGGCCAAGATTGAAGGCAAGGCTTAGGCCACAGAAAATGGGATAGAGAGAAAATAGGCTAGAGAGCACACTGCCTCTAGCTTTCTTGTATATTCACCATTCAGAGTGAAACAATATCAGCATCTGTGTGGACGTAGCCCAAACATTGGGGTGAACCACGATGCATCTTGTGTTCTTTACTTTCTTGCAGATTCACAGTCGGATTTAAGTTGTTCCAAGACCCCTCCGGTTTTGTGCATCAACATGATCAAATGTTGTAAAAGAGCATAAGCTCTTCTTTACTTTAAAGTAATTCATTTTGATAAAATATTGTAAAAGAGCATAAGCTTTTCTTTAGTTTGAAGTACTCATTTTCTTGTTTTATTTGATATGCATGAAATTGGAGTAGTAAGGTCCAATGCTCAATAAGAAAACACGCCTTATTATGATTAAACGCGTAACTAAAATCAATCACCATCCCTAGACCAAGATCCAACACTAGGCTCGTGTTGTATCAAATCAAAGGTTCATAGTCATCCAAGGCCCTAAGGCAACTATATAGTCCATCAATGAATGCAAAGCTTATGTTAGTAGTACCATATATTCCTTTAAAAACCGTTTTACAAGCATAGTGGGAGTATTATATACTACTAAATCAATCATATGGAACAATAGTTGTAATAGGACCAAATTGTTTTAATAACATTTGTTGATGCACAAAACCTAAGGGGTTTTGGAACAACGTAAATCCGACCGTGAATCTGCAAGAATGTAAAGAACACAAGATGTATCGTGGTTCACCCCAATGTTTGGGCTACATCCACACTAATGTTGATATTGTTTCACTCTGAATGATGAATATACGAGAAGGCTAGAGGCAGTGTGCTCTCTAGCCTATGTTTTGTGTGCTCTCTTCCCATGGCCTAAGACTTAGCCTCCTTAATGAGGAAAGTCAGGCTTGAGGATTGTAAAGGTAAGGAGTCCCTTTTATAGACTAAGGGCTCCTCACTTATTAAATATTTGCCCTTTCATTTATTACATAATTACACTTGAGTCCCCCGAATATTTATACGAGGTCTAATTACGGAGGCCCTAAGTATGGTACAAACAGTAGTCCCCCAAGTCTTCAGTCAAGAGAGACTTTTGGCTGGAGACTTGAAATTTAGTCCATGTGTAGGCCAAAGTAACTAGGTGTCGTCTAGAACTGATACTCGATATGAGGCAATGCCCAATCTGAAATGATGCTCAACTAGAAGTAGCACATGTTTCGAGGCTGCTCTACTTGTGGCTTATGTTACCTTGGTTGGCTCGGCTTATGGCGTTGAAGGTGAGGGAGTCCCTTTTATAGAATAAGGGCTCGCTCATCAATACATAAATGATGGGCTAGAGTTAATGCTCGCGGCTAGGCGGTTGCTCTGTTGGCGGGGATGCTCTCTAATGATGGTAAGGGAGTCCCTTTTATAGAATAAGGGCTCGTTCCTCAATACATAAATGATGGGTTAGGAGTTATGCTCGTGGCAAAGAGGTTGCTAGCTGGCGGAAATGCTTTCTAATAATGGTGAGGGAGTCCCTTTTATAGAATAAGGGCTCGCTCCTCAATACATAAATGATGGGCTAAGTCCCCTTAGTATTTTTAATAAGGCCCAGTTGTGGAAGCCTAATATATGGTACGTAGTGTAGTCCCCCAAGTCTTCAGTCAATAGAGTCTGTTGGCTGGAAACTTCAAATTGAATCCATGTATGGGCCGAAGTGGCTTTTGTTCAGATGCGGTATTTGTATACCCTGCACTGAAGCTTTGTAGGTGAAGCGTTGCAAATGAAACTTTGAAGCTGGAGCTTTTGTAAATAAAGCTTTTGAAGTTAGAGCTTTGTGAATGAAGCTTTCGAAGCTGATTGACATAAGTGATGCTCATGAATGTTTATGTTGATTGACATGAGTGATGCTCATGAATGTTTATGTTGATTGACATGAGTGATGCTCATGGATGTTGACATGAGTGATGCTCATGAAAGTTGACATGAGTGATGCTCATGAATGTTGACATGAATGATGGTTGTTGATGCACAAAACCGGAGGGGTCTTCGAACTATGTAAATCTGACCGTGAATCTGCAAGAAAGTAAATAACACAATATGTATCATGGTTCACCCCAATGTTTGGGCTACATCCACACTGATATTGTATTTCTTTAAGAGGATTGTGAGGGAGAGAGATAGCTTCAGTAATGAGAGTGAGGCTTTAAGAGGGTGAGGGTCAGGCCTAAGAATTGGCCTCTCTTAATGAGGAGAGTGAGGAGTTCTTTTATAGAATAAGGGCTCCTCACTTATTACATAGTTGCCATTTCCTTTATTACATAATTATATTTGAGTCCCCCGAGTTTTTATACGAGATCTAAATACGGAGGCCCTAAGTATGGTACAAACAGTAGCCCCTTAAGTTTTTAGTCAAGAGAGTCTTTTAGCTGGAGACTTGAAATTCACTCCATGTGTGGGCCGAAGTAACTAGATGTCGTCTAGAACTGATACTCAATATGAGGCGGTGCTTAATCTGAAATGATGCTCAACTAGAAGTAGCACATGTTGTGAGGCTGCTCTGCTTGTGACTTAAGTTGCCTTGGTTGGCTCGGCTTGTGGCGTTGAAGGTGAGTGAGTCCCTTTGATTGAATAAGGGCTCACTCCTCAATACATAAATGATGGGCTAGAGTTGATGCTCGCGGTGAGACGGTTGCTCAGCTGGCGGCAATGCTCTCTAATGACGATGAGGGAATCCCTTTTATAGAATAAGGGCTCGCTCCTCAATACATGAATAATGGGTTAGGAGTGATGCTCACGACGAGGCGGTTGCTTAGTAGGCGGCAATGCTATCTAATGATGGTGAGGAAGTCCCTTTTATAAAATAAGGACTCACTCCTCAATACATGAATAATGGGTGCTCTCTAATGAAAGTGAGGGAGTCCCTTTTATAGAATAAGGGCTCACTCTTCAATACATAAATAATGGGCTAAGTGCCCCAATTATGTCTCATGAGGCCCAGTTGAGGCCCAATATATGGTACATAATGTAGTCCCCCAAGTCTTCGGTCAATAGAGTCTATTGGATGGAGACTTCAAATTGAATCCTTGTATGGGCCGAAGTGGTGGTTGTTCGGAGGCGGTATTTGTATACCCTACATTGAAACTTTGTAGGTGAAGCTTTGCAAGTGAAGCTTTTAAAGATGGAGCTTTGTAAATGAAGCTTTTGAAGCTGGAGCTTTTGTAAATAAAGCTTTTAAAACTAGAGCTCTGTAAATAAAGCTTTCGAAGCTAGAGCTCTGTAAATTAAGCTTTTGAAGCTAGAGCTCTGTAAATGAAGCTTTTGAAGTTAGAGCTTTTGTAAACGAAGCTTTTGAAGCTAGAGCTCTGTAAATGAAGCTTTCAAAGCTAGAGCTCTGTAAATGAAGCTTTTAAAGCTAGAGCTCTGTAAATGAAGCCTTTGAAGCTAGAGCTCTGTAAATGAAGCTTTTGAAGCTAGAGCTTTTGTAAATGAAGCTTTTGAAGCTGATTGACATGGGTGATGCTCATGAATGTTTATGTTGATTGACATGAGTGATGCTCATGGATGTTGACATGAGTGATGCTCATGAATGTTGACATGAGTGATGCTCATGAATGTTAACATGAGCGATGCTCATGAATGTTGACATGAGTGATGCTCAATAATGTTTATGTATGATTGACATGAGTGATGCTCATGAATGTTTATGTATGATTGACATGACTAATGCTCATGTATAATTTTGAAGTACTGGACGTACTTTTGATCACCTGGTTGGTGCTGTTTTGGGCTTATGGGCCTTCGTCCTCCACACAACATTCCAGCCCATTACTTTGGGCTTGGCCTTTTTTTTTTATTATTACCCTATGATGGGGTTACACAAATATCTCCAAAAGATAAAAAAAATAAATTACATCATTCAAAAATAAAGGTTTCAACAGTTGCAGATCGTTGGTGCGCACTGGGTTGTTGCAAATCTTTTTCCATGTGCGTATTGCACCTACTGAACGTTTTACCTTTTCCTTTCTCTTTATTTTTCTTTCTTTTGGCAGGTGACAAATAAGGGAATAATGCCATTTCCTTTTTTAGCGTTTGCTTTTGCTTTCGTTTTCTCTTTTCTTTTCTGCTTTTGTTTCTCGCACTTCTGTTCTTTCTCTTTTCTCTTTTGGTAGATGGCAGACAACGCCAAAGCGGAATAATAATGGTAATGTTGTAAGACAGATTATCTGTATCTCTATTTTCATCATTGGCAGTGGACAGTGATGTCATATTTGCTTTTCTTGGTATCTCCATCAGCATCTGCTAAAGTTGGAATCGCTGTAAAATGCGGCCAGTAATAGACACGATCATAGATTGCAAAGAAATTGGGCCATGAAGAATTGCCTTATTCAGCTTCCCATCAGGATTGTTTGGCGAATCATCGGAAAGATCAAAACTTTCGGTCAGATTCCGCCTGAGAATCTCGCCTGCCGTCGCCATTAAGCTTTGTTTTAGGGATGACCTTCACAGCGACCTACTGACCCTTAAACTCCCCATTTTTGTACCTAGCAGAGCAAGTATATCCAAAATGCCCTCGACCTAATTCGTCCCCAACCTTCAATTGACTCGTTACCTCCTTGGAGAACCCAAACCTAGTCCACTTATCGTTAACTCCCCTTTTCTGTCTCTGTGCTGCTCGGGGTCCTTAGATTCAAAGTCCATAGGTGTAGCGACATGGAACACTCCGCTGCAGCCTTGTATGGCTTCATCAAAGGTTCCCTCATTCGCCAAGTCCGCCTTCCATATCGTCAGGTGTGTCTTCGCCTTCGGCAGGTCCAGTAGATGCTTCACCTTCGGCAGGTCCAGTAGATGCTTCACCTTCTTCTGATTCGTGGGGTCATGCACAATGGTGCGGGCGGTGTACCCGTGCTCTAGGAGTCTCATGACGGCCAAGAGCCGATGAAACTGGACGCCTTGGTGATAGAAACGGATTCAGACTCGGATCTCATATCTTGTGTGTATGTGCTTACCGAAGTATATCTCTTGAGGGCCATCTATAAGGTTGTGATGTTGACGGCGCTAGTGGACTTGGAGGCGAGGTTGGGTAATGGGTCGGGTTCTGGGGTATGTATATTTTCAATTAAAAATAAAGAAAAAAAAACAAGGAGGCTAGCGGGTCTCCTCGTCGGAAAAAGGGGACATGTTTCCTGAATTGTTTCTGCATTCCAACCTCGGTCGGTGAAAAATGGCGAATGAGGGTGGTGTTCGTGCTGCCTTTCTGTGTAGCTTGCACATAGAGAAGGTCGAAAGAGAGTGTATGACAAAGATGAGAGCCAGAGGTTTGGTGGTCCGATGGGGTGGCGGCTCTCTAGTGCTCGACTTCTCTGTGTCACACAGAAGGGTGAGATGGCGAGAGTTGAAAGAGAGAGAAGGGAGAAGAGTGAGAATGAGAGAGTTTGATTGCTTATGGGTTTTTCTGGGAAAGCTTTGGGTTGTTGGGTTTTTTGCAGATTTTGCAGATTCAGAGTAGAGGTGAAAAATTGAGAGATAACCAACATAACTTTTCATGTCGATTCCCACAGACGGCACCAAATGTTGATGCACAAAATTGGAGGGGTCTTGGAACAACATAAATCTGACTGTGCATCTGCAAGAAAGTAAATAACACAAGATGTATCGTGGTTCACCCCAATGTTTGGGCTACATCCACACTGATATTGTATTTCTCTAAGAGGATTGTGAGGGAAAGAGAGAGCCTCTGTAATGAGAGTGAGGCTTTGAGAGGGTGAGGGTCAGGCCTAAGAATTGGCTTCTCTTAATGAAAAGAGTGAGGAGTCCTTTTATACAATAAGGGCTTCTCAATTATTACATATTTGCCCCTTCCTTTATTACATATTTACATTTGAATCCCCCGAGTTGAAGGAATATTTTGAGAAAACATGTTCATTTGAATAACATCTATAGCATGCTAATAACAATTAAAAGGCGGAATCATGCTTTCATGCATTCAAAAACAAAACATTAACCAAGAAATTCAAAGCCTAGTAGATTGGTGAACCATTAATCAACTCAAATCAAAGTGAGTTGAGATTTATACCTTTGTAGATTCCTCTTTGCATAAGCAAAGGCTAATCACCCAAAGAGAGGGCCTACATTCCTTGCATCTAAAAACTATGGATTTGGATGGAAGAATAGGTTTCTCCAAGTTCCCAAAATTAAGAACCTCTAAGTCTCTTCACCAAGGTTAGATTGGAGAAGAAATGAGTGACCTTCGAGTAGTGTGATTGCTAGAAGCACCCCCTGATGTGAGAATTACTTGACACACAAATTAAACCCTCTTTTTGACAATTGTAGTATAGATGTAAGTAGGGTATCGTTCTAGGCCGGGGATTAGGAGGGATTGCTAATCTATTCTAAATTAATTTAAAAATATTAAACAAGACTCAAGGACACAAAACTAGGCTAAAAACTCTAATAACTCGAAACACACTAAGAATGACTCAAAATAATAAAAACAATCAAATTGGATACTAGGAACTGAAATGGACGGAAATTGAATTAAAAGACTAACAACAATGAAAACTAACTAAATAATATAATTTAATAATGGGGGGTTTGGTTTTGATGAAAAGTAAATTAAACTTAAATAAATTACAGAATTGACAAAAACATGAAATTAAGGTGAAAGGATAGGTGACGGAAATGGAATACGCATTACAACCAAATTATTCCTCATCAAAGTCCCTAACTATGGAATACGCATGATAGAGACATTCAACAAAGATCATTAAGTTCAACGGAAATCATAAACATTGACTAGGCATTCATAACTATGGAATACGCATGTTAATCCAGCCTAGAATTCACTTAACACGATTGTGGATAACAACCTTCACTACTTGTGAATATAAGTTCATAACGATTAGGTGAAATTCACTTATATTCTAGCATCAAATTCATGCATGTAAATTAAGTATGCATTCTTAATCGACATACAAAAATAAGTTATCAATCAAGCAGTTAAGCAAATTAAATCACAACTCAGAAATCACAACTGAAGGTAATCAATTCATATTACAAAATATATTCATGGCTTTGAATTAACCTCTAGCCAAAATAAGTTTATTTACACATTATTAAAAATAAAATAGAAATTTGGAAAGATTTAACCGAGAGAAAAGAGTGCTTCAGTGCCAGTCTGCCCGTGCCTCTGGTCTTCTGCCCGTGTGGACTGCGCCTTCCCAGCTGCAAGTGCAGCTTTCTGCAATCCTCCTGTCCTCACGTCAGTCCCCGTCAGTTTCTGTCTCCTCTCTCTCCCGCCTGTTTCTTTCCACTCACGCTGCAAGGGCAGCTGTCTGCCTTCTTTCCAATCTTCCCCCCTGCTGTCCGTCTATCCCATCCGTAGCTCTCCTCTGACTTCCCATTTCACGCTGCCCTGCCTTCCCCTTATTCTTTCCGCACCTTTTTCCCTGCTCCGTCCTCACCTTCTTCTGACCTCACCTGGACTGCACTCCAGTGCCAAAGCAGCTCCTCTCTCCCCCCTATTCTTTTTCTGACTTCTTTCTCACGCCTAACCTCCTCACTATTTTTCTCTCCCTCTGCCAGTCTGCCCTCACGTGAGTCTCTCTCCGTGACCTTCTTTCCTTGTGCTGCAAAGGCAGCTCTTTCCTGTCCCTCCTCCCCTGCTCTCCCCCGCTTCGGTCTTTTTTATTTTCTGCTTCTCCCACCGACTTTTGTCCTCTCTCCTTTCTTATTTTTCTTTCTTTCTCCACTCAAACTGCGCTGTCAGTCTCCCCCCGCCAGTGCACCATCCCCTTCTTCTTATCAGTCCGTGTCTCCCATGCCTTTTGTTTCTTCCACCTGCCTTACTTTATTTCTCCATTATTCCCATGTCTCCCACTTATTTATTTTCTTATTCTTTTTGTTCCATTTCCTTCTTTCTTCTTTGCCGTTCCTCACATCTTCTACAAAACATAACATCATCATGATTTATTATTTATTTATTTTTCTTTTTAATTTTATTTAAAAGCTGATCTACACAGACAGTTTTGACGAATTTATTACATAAAATTTCACTTGTTCTATTTTTATTTTCTTTGCATAACAAATCCTATAAACACAAAAATAATGTAAATAGCTTAAAAATATAAGGAACTAACTAAGAAAAGACGAGTGAATTCGAAGTAAAAATATATATAAATATGATCCGATCAAATACCCCCATACTTAGCTTTTGCTAGTCCTCGAGCAAAACAAAGAAAACATGAAAAAGTAATAACATGAAAAACATTAGCTTCCCTCTATGTGACCCTCATAGAATTTCATTCAAGAAAACAAATCATCAAGAACCATAGCTAGCATCAAGGAACTAATCCAAGTTCATCTTCCTTATTCAAATATTAGCAGTAATCTTTGAATCATCCTTGAAGTGTAGTATGTGAGATAGCCATGCTAATGCAATTTCAAAATTTTTATATTTTTAAAATCATCATATGCAAACTAGCAACCTTCTCACGGGATATACACGCAATCACACATGTGTTTAGTTTAAATATGTTTCGCTCAAAGAATCAAATGTGAAATTTCTACCATAAGCTTGCATAAAGATCTCATCTCCACAATCATAATTGCAAAACTTAAATCAAGAGGACTTTTATTGGATGTAATGAGGTTTAGGGAGAGGGTTATTGAAATGAAAGAATAGGTAAACACAAGTTCCAAGCTACATTGCAAGCAATTCTTTTCTTTAGATTTATAAGAACTCAACCTTTCTAACGATTCTTTTAGCACCTCCAACCACACCCTTAAACTGAAACTTGAACAACTTTTTATTTTCTTTGTGTACAATCTTTCTTTTTCTTTTCTTTTCTTTTTTTATTTTTTTTTATTTTTTTTTTTAACTACAAACATGAAATACCCCCACACTTATTCTTTTTGCCAAACACCTTCAAAGTACTTCACAAACATTTTTCATAAGACAATCTCACATTGCTCACTAGCTTGCTTGGAAAGGGTAAGGAAAAATGTTTCAGGTATAAGGGTAGACATATCTGGTGATAAGAAATAAAAGGCTCAACATACACGGCTCAAATTGGCAATCTAATGATATCATTTTTCTTTGGGAAACATGGTTATTTGGGCCATAGTGGTAAACCTAATGCCTCTATCATTTCCAAGTTCATGCAATCAATGACAAACATTTCGAAAGATCGTTATGCAAGTTCTAGAGATGTATCTCACATAAGTTCATCACACATGAAAGAATAGGAGTGTATGAAAAATGCACACACTTTCAATCGGCTCAAAAACTCACATAGGATGTATATGGTCACTAAATTCACATATGAAGCTTTAAGTCATACTTTAGTTTCATATTAACAAGGCTATGTGCATTTGGTTTTTCAAAGATGGTCAAACATGTACAAAACTAACAAGAGAATTAGGAGTTTCACAAAACACATGTTAACTAAGTTCTTGATGATCATGGTTCAAATTTGATCCAATTATATCATTGGGTCGGGAAACTAACAAAAATCTAATTCAAAACAATAAGGGAAACAAGACAATATTTTTGGATTTTTAAATTTTCCCATTTTTTTTTATTTTTTATTTTTTTAAAGAAAACAAAACTAATTAAGAAAACAAAAAGCAACAACACGGAAACAAATGAAATTCTAAAATTCTAGAGATGTCTACCCGCATACTTAAACTGGACATTGTCCCCAATGTCAGAAAACACTATAATGCAAATAAAAATAAAATAAAATAGATAAATAATAAGAAACAAAATAAAGCAATTGGACTGAAAACTTCCCTAGTTTGCAGTAAAATCAAGTGATGACCCCCCACGCTAAAATTCTGCAATCAACTTCAAGAGTGGAAAGAACCAAAAGTTCCTGCAAAGAAAAGAAATAATCAGTTAAGTAACCCAAAAAAATGTAAAAAATTGCAAACGAAAAATTGAAAATCACGATAAAAGACAATGAATAGAACTAATAAGTGATCATTGGTCGTGCTTGTTGACTTTCCACAGCTTTCCTCTTGAACTGATTTGGAATTCTGAGCGAGGAATATTAGCGTGCCTTGGTTTCATCTCAGACTTCTTCTGCTGGGATTATTTGATTGTGCAGTCTGCATTCTTCTCTGCTTGTTTCCTCTGCACGGCGGGCAAGCACGAGGTAGTGGTTTTGGTCTGATTCTTTCTTCAATTTTTCCAAGTGCCCACCTCTTGCTTTCTTTCTCCTTGTCCCTAGCTGAGGATGAATCAGCACGTTGTCTCCACATGCTTCGAGGTATCATTTTCACTTACGAAGAGGAAGTACCAAATGATGAATATCAGTACTCGAGAGCAAGGCTTGGTAAACAATCAGGAACAAGGAGAAGGAAGGAGAAAGCATGATATGAGATACTCTTGCTTTCAACCTTTATGATATGAAATACTTTTGCTTTGAATGGGTTGTTCGCAGGAGTATCCCAAGGAATGAGGAACACAGAGTAACTTAGGAGGATTCTTTGGGAATGCATTTTCGGAGATGAAGAAGGTTTGAGTGAGGCTACTTTGCAATAAAGTTTAACATTTATAGAATTTTCTTAATGGCTGGTAGAGGTACTGTTCAATTAACCCAAGGTTACCGACACGAGTAAAAGAACAGTGCAACATGCTTTCCCACTTCACCATAAATTTTCGACCAGCTATTCGTGATTTTCGCAAAGCAGATTCCTCATTGATATCTGGAATCGGCGCTTCGAGCTCTGAGCATCGTCGATTGTAGAGGTAGCATGTGACACGTGCGGATAAATCTGGAAAAGAAGATTTGCCCGTGGGTTGAAGCCCAGCTTTTGAGAAAGCTAGCGTGTCTTTGACTGTTGAATTTCCCTCTTCGATTTCTGAATTGGTGCTTCGACAAACTGCCCGTGATTTTCGCAAAGCAATTTGCGTGTGACGAGTGACGACA
>VIEB01000367.1:334014-355239 GCA_006547085.1 Malus baccata | reverse complement strand
CTACCATGGTGGAAGGCCACGAAAGAGTGTTCAAAGCACTCTCACGCTTATCAACTTAATAATGGTTTGGTTGAGGGTTTTAGGTCTCATCACATATAAATATACATTTTAATCTCTATTAAAACAATTTTGGTCCTATTTCAACTATTGGTCCATATGATTGTTTTTAGTTGTATATATTACTCCCACTATGCTTTATAAAACGGTTTTTAAAGCAAGAGTATATGATACTACTAACATAACCTTTGCATTCATTTGATGGACTATATAGTTGCCTTAGGGCCTTAGGATGACTATGAACCTTTGTTTAGATTCAACACGAGCCTTGTGTTGAATCTCGGTCTAGGGATGGAGATTGATTTTAGTTATGCGTTTAATCACATTAAGGCGTGTTGTCTTAGGGGCGTTGGACCCAACTACTTCATTTTCATGCACATCATATAAAGCAAGAAAGAAGTACTTCAAAGTAAAAGAGAGCTTATGCTCATTACAACATTTGCATAAAAATAAATTACTTTAAAGTAAAGAAGAGCTTAAGCCCTTTTACAACATTTGATCAAATCAAATAACAATCAAAATTAATCTACACATTCCCATGGTTCAAACAAATTTGAAACGGCCTTTCACATAACTCAATTATCTTAGGCTTAGGTTCATAATCACCCTTTAATTAATTAACATTTTAACTAATTAAATTGAATGCAACAATTTCATTTGGTTTTTGTATCCATAAAATTGATTTAAATGGAGCTAAACAAAATGAAAATCCAATTCTCATTTAAAGAGACAAAACAATTTTGTTCTCATCCTAATTTGGGCCATCATGCAATAACCACAACTTTTGGGCTATAAAGCAATTAACCTCAACTTTTGGGCTATATTGCAAAACTTTTGGGGTCACTTTGTAAAGACACAAAAGTCCACTACTTCATGTAATTACACTAGAACCCAAAATTTAATCAATGCAAAAACTTCATTAAAGGATCAAAACAATTTGTACTTTAGCGTTTTTGGACCTTAACGTAAAAACGTAAACTTTTGGGCCAAAGTGCAAATACACAAAAGTATCAAAACTTTATGTAATTGCATAAAAGACCCAAAAGTACTCCCACTTGAGGCAGGGCCGGTTTTGGAAGAGAAAAGGGGTGATGTGTGTGTTGATTTGTGAGTTTTGACATAAAGCATGCAAGTGGTGCAAGTGGTGTGTGTGAAAGGAAATTAATCCTTACACACCCACCAATATTTCTTACACCTCTTACACCATTTCCATCACCTTTCAAATAAATATCTAATGCATTAAATCATTTGAAAAACATAAAACATAAACTTTATGAAATAAATCAAAACTTTGAATCAAAACACAAACCTTTTTGTTCTTGGCAAAAATGTCAAGAACAATGAAGAACATTCATGAAAAACCCAAAATTTTTCCATGAACTTTTTTTCACCCAAAAACATTCCAAAACCATTTAAACTTTAGGGAAATAACATATAACCAAACTAGGGTACATAGGGGTTCCAAAAGTCACTTGAAAACACTTTTAACAAGTCAAACAAGAACCCAAAATTCCACCCTTTGTATTTGGCCGAAAATCGCCAAAGTCATGGCACCATATTTTAGCTCAAATATTCATGCTCATATTAACTACATCTACAACATTTGAGATGACAAATTTTCTAATAAAATTTACATTCAAAAACAAGAATAAAGCTTGTAACATATTACAACTTTTAAATCACAAACTATGAACTACAAAACCCAAAAGGATTCACCAACTACTAGACCTAGGCTCTGATACCACTTGAAGGATTATTTTGTGAAAACATGTTCATTTGAATAACATCTATAGCATGCTAATAACAATTAAAAGGCGGAATCATGCTTTCATGCATTCAAAAACAAAACATTAACCAAGAAATTCAAAGCCTAGTAGATTGGTGAACCATTAATCAACTCAAATCAAAGTGAGTTGAGATTTATACCTTTGTAGATTCCTCTTTGCATAAGCAAAGGCTAATCACCCAAAGAGAGGGCCTTCATTCCTTGCATCTAAAAACTATGGATTTGGATGGAAGAATAGGTTTCTCCAAGTTCCCAAAATTGAGAACCTCTAAGTCTCTTCACCAAGGTTAGATTGGAGAAGAAATGAGTGACCTTGGAGTAGTGGGATTGCAAGATGCACCCCCCAAGGTGGCCGGCCTCTTTAGAGAGAAATGGAGAGACAAGTTCTCACCAATTTTCTCAAAAGAAAACCCTAATGAATTTTAGGCTATAAAGTCATATTTATACCTTTATTCATTTGAGTGGCAAACTTGTAAATAAGTCCAAGTTCACTACCCTTAGCATCATGGCCGGCCCTAGGGTATTTTTGGGCTAATTAGGCCTTTGTGAATCATTATTCATTAAGTTGTCATACAACTTAAGTCAATGGGCTTGACGTTCGAAGCCCATTGGGCCTTAATGTCCAAAACTATCCCGAGGTCTTTAACGAACTTATTCGTTTGATTAATTAACATATTAATTAATCCTTGCCATAAATAAATAATTAAACCATTTAATCATTCTTACTCATCTCCATTGTTTCTTCAATCTCCACCTTACACGGTGTGCGATCCATTAGGTTCCTTTTAGCGAGGCAGTGGGCGATTAAAACTCTTTCAAATCGATTGTGAATTGAAACTTACTTTCAATTCTCCCTTTAGTGATTATACACGTTTAGGGCTTCCACAAACCATGAGTGACACCTAGCAGCATATCATGGTTACCCAAGCTAATCAGAAGAGGTGGAGAACCTATTCAGTTTAGGATTACAAATGCAATACGGTCTTTCTCTAATACAATACTCTTGACCACATTGTTTGGTTTGATAGTTTATTTATTCATGTCTACTATCCAATGTGATTCGTTTGCTTATATGCCTTGAAATGTGATTTGGAATGCATTCCCAAATCTCATTCATACTCTGGCCAGAGATTCTAAATCATATCATAGAGTATTCTCCCTTAAACGGTTTAAAGGTTAGAGATCCCTTGTTGCGCATTCACTTGCCTCCATGACTAAGTGGCTTAACCCCAACGATGCTGTGGACACCCCGATGGGGTGACTTTGACATAATCAAAGATCAAGGACTTAACCACAAGACAACGAAGATGCCTCAGGTCAAAGGACTACTTTGCATTATCCCAACCATGAGTTCTCATGTGACATGAATATGAGAACTCTTCGTTGATCGTGTTCAGTGAACTCATTCTCTATTGAGCACCTACGTACTTGTCTTGATGTCACACACACCAATGACTCGAGACTAGTCACTCTCCCTGAGAGAAGACATAGCACGTACTGATCTTAACGGACTGTCAATGCCCAATTGGCAATCCTATGATCAGGAACGTTTAGGATGTGTCTACGAAAGAATGGTCTCATGAATCTAACTTCATTAGATTGCATTCTCCCAATCACATATTCCTTGGACTTTATCGTTTAAGCATATAACATTTATATGAGACGGCTCAAACAATAATTTATGCCCTTTATATGTAAACTAGATTAGTTTAACAATTGAAATGTTCGTAAAGTATCATCATATGATTGGCTTTAGGGCACATTTCCAACACGAGTATTTATACGAGATCTAAATACGGAGGCCCTAAGTATGGTACAAACAATGGTCATGAATGCTTATGTATGATTTACATGAGTGATGCTCATGAATGTTTATGTATGATTGACATGAGTGATGCTCATGTATAATTTTGGAGAACTGGACGTACTTTTGATCACCTAGTTTGTGATAATAGCGGCAGGCTACCGAATAATTTTGGAGTACTGGACATACTTTTAATCACCTAGTTGGTGATAATAGCGGCAGGTTGCCGAATGATTTTTTGTAGTACTGAACGTACTTTTGATCACCTGGTTGGTGATAATAGAGGCAGGCTGTCGAATAATTTTGGAGTACTGGACGTACTTTTAATCACCTAGTTGGTGATAATAATGGCAAGATGTCGAATAAATTTTTGTAGTACTAGACGTACTTTTGATCACCTGGTTAGTGATAATAATGGCAGGCTGCCAAATAATTTTTTTTTTACAACCCATGTGGTTTTTCACCTTTGGATATCATCTCACAAGTCCATACACGTGTCCCTTTTGTGATTTTATGACACATATCGTTATAAGGGTTATGAAAGTGATTTTCTATCATATAGGAAAAAACACCTTCTCAAATCTTCAACATTTGAGATTTAATTTCCCCAAATAACATCCTTGATATAGACATGCTATATCAATAAGTCCAATTTCAAGTCTATACTTTAAAATTGACCGTGTCACTTTTTGTCAAATTTTCAAGTCTATAGACATGCTATATCTGTATTATGCTTATAGAACAACATTCTAAAGTTGCATTACAATCCAACGGTTGGATCTCTGCCAATTACAAATTCAAGTGGCGATTAACGTTTTATTTTGTCAACTTACAAATCTGATTCAGGAAGATCCGTATGTCGGATTCCCGATCCGTAAGTTTCTATTGTCCTCAAATATTACGTACTATAACATATTAAAGTCTAGTGACGATCCAACGGTCGAATCGTCAATTCATATTTTTACCAAGTAATGTAGCTTAATCAAACTAGGTTCACAATAATCAAATCACATCATACAGATATCAAATCTAAGATCAAGATATTTATTTAACATAAAATAGCATCGGCGGTCCACTAGCCATGCCCTGCCGCTGGTGGTGGTCGGCTATCTTGACTCGCCAGAAAATTCAACTATTTCTAAAAATTACCAAATTTTATAAGGATGAAGATCTCAATGAGTGGAGCAACTTTCATACCTGTGACTAAGGGCAATTTGGCTAGGAAAAGCCTCAATTTAGCTCAAACCGTACGGAACCCTAAACTTGGGTGTGTTCGATTCGACCTCCAAACTCACTCCAACGCCTTAAACATTGCTTAGGATTTATTCCTAGGGTTAAGGGGAGCCTAGTGGTGGTGGTAATTTGCTGGGTTAATTTCACAATTGTCAGATTTTGCCACCCACGGAACCCACGAGTTTTGTTAAACTTGAATGCAAGCTCAAACCCAATAAAATTTGGTTGGAAATGGAAGAGGGGAAGATAAGGATTAGTTTTTAGGTGGTGGTGAGGGTTAGATAGCTAGAAAACTGATGGAAAAATGTCAGAAAGACAGTGATGTGGGTGGTGTGCCTGACGGGTTACACGGGCCAACCCGTGTCTCCCCCCCTTTTATTCTCTCCTTTCCCCTCATTTCTTCTGTTTCTGATTGGTCACCTCATTCCCTCCTTGGCCCATCCGTTCCCCCATCTCTCCTTTTCTCTCCTCAACTCTCTATCCTAGCCACCCACGTGGCAAATTTCCTACTGCTCCAAAATTGTTGGAGCCATCTAGATGAACGCCAATTTACAATAATACCCCTAACTTTAAACGTTAATAACTCTCTCGTTATAACTCCAAATCACTTCCCGTTTGCGCTCACGCGTTCGTAGTGACAAGTACTACCCAATTATGTCAAGAAACTTGATCTTACATGACACGACAAGACAGTTAATAAAAATCAACATATTTGCCTAAAAAGGGCATTTTCTTAAGTTCACTTATTAAAGTTATAAAAATCACAATTTTTAGGGACGGGCTGTTACAACTAATCCAAAAAGTCTCTGCAAACTCATTCCAACCCTTTTCCTCCACAGCTCTCATTACCTCAATCCCTCACCTTCCCCTTATTTGCCTTCGTCCCTTAATTCCTCTTCCTGATTCCCTTCCTCACCATATGGTTTTTCCACCCCTCCCTCCAAACCATTTTTTTCATCACCCTATTTTTCATCATTGTCCTCTTCTTCGTCTTTTGTTTTTTCTTTTTCTTCTACAATAGTTTGTACATTACCGCTAATTTGACAACCCTTGTCTTCTTCTTTGTCCTCTTCTTTATCTCCTTCCTCTTCTTTTGCCTAATCATCCTTTTCTTCTTCTCCATCTTCTTCACCTTCCCCTTCCTCTTCAACTTCTTATCCCACATCTTTTTTTCCTTCATCTTCTTCCTTGGTATTCTCCTCCATAGGTTTTTCCTTCACTACCCTCCTTAATTCCTCCACCACGTTCGACAGCTCTTCCACTTTCTTCACCAAATTCCTGTCTAATATCTCCTTCTTGTAGGCCAACTGCGTGAATGACACCTTCAATTGCATTTTCAACTCACTGACATCATTTATGTTAAGAGTCAGGTTCTCAGCAATCACAACATTCACATATTCCCCCACTTCCAGTACGTTTTGTTCCTCTCTATTTCAGTTAGAACAATTTCTCTAATACCCATAGCCTACCATTTAAAGCCACACATCATAAATACATTTCTCACACATAAAATGTTCACACATGCACTTTCAGTCATAAAATTCAAAAGTTTTGCTATACAATTATACCTTTTGCCTCTTGGTTATATACAACTGCAGTTGCTCATGGATCAGCTACTTTTTCGTTGTCATCCACCGTAAAATTCTCGATGTAACTGTTGGTTCGCGACCCTGCAGTAATGTAGGGCTTCTATAGTTGGGAATTTTTTTTTTTCTGTTTGCTCACACCTGCACATATTCGTCAATAAATGAATACTCAATCACATTAATAAAGTCAACATTACTAATGAAAACAATACATATTACCTGAAAATCGTACGAATATCCTTCGTAGCCTCATCTGGACCGTTGCACCCTATTTGTTCCCCTAACTTCTTCTTTTTCCTCCTTCTCATCTCCCTTGACATCCCCCTTAACTTTACCTTTACCTCTCCTTAAAGTAGCAAACAAGGGGCTGTCATGTAGTTGTTCAAAGGAGATGGAACCCCACGCGAAGCTGTTGAATCTATCCATATCCTCCATAAGGTCGAGGTAGTTTAGATTCACAGCAACGTTGTTCTTCGCCCTTATCAATATATCCTCGGCAAAGTATACCAACGTTAGCTTGAAGGCATCATCCCTGCTCTTGCACTCTTTAAACGCCCTTTCAAGCTCGCCGCAAGTCACAAATATGTTTTTGTTGACTTTCTT
This sequence comes from Malus baccata, assembly GCA_006547085.1. Classification (NCBI taxonomy): domain Eukaryota; kingdom Viridiplantae; phylum Streptophyta; class Magnoliopsida; order Rosales; family Rosaceae; genus Malus; species Malus baccata. Next base: position 348,170 of record VIEB01000367.1, on the reverse strand, counting down.
GGGGATGACCTTCACTTTACCTTTCCCTTTTTCTTTCCTCCCTTTGCTACTTTCACCTACCAACCCTAATATCCCGAGAAAATACTTCCTTAGCAGCCTAACCCTTTGTGGCTCCACCATTATGTCATGGGGTTCGTCACATCGTAGCTTGGTAATTAGACAAAAGTCCTGCTTTGTGAATCGGTTCAATTCACAACCTATTAAATAGGTAAGCTCTTATACGTCTTTGACCCCTTGATTTGCCATCTTTCAGAGCGATAACTCATTGGCCAATTGCCCACTGAAGGCCAATTCATCCACACCTTGAAGGTGGCCAAAGAAGGTTGCCCCAGCGACACCAAGTTGTGCCTCAAGAAACTTCTCCCTAATCAATCCTAACATATGGGGGGCTTGGAGATAGGTTGTTAACTTGTCCCCTATACGTTTCTTCTTCTCTTGCTGCTAGTTGAACACCTTGGGTTGTCATATCTTGTACACATAACAATACACACAGATCAATAATCAATGATACATAACCTATCGATAACTTGTCACCAAAGCGTCATAACATTATATTTGCTGTTAACAGAGCATCATTACTTCAGTAGGTTCTATTCTGACCATAAAATTAACAATAATTCAGATACAAAATTCAATCCCTACCCCCCCTAAAATTAACAAATACAAAATTCAATCCCTACTCAAAACTACAACTTTACCAAAACAACAGATAACGCCTCAACATCTCCACAACCTGTCAACATAGCTTCATAAGTTCACAACGCACCCAAATTTGTAAACAAATTTGACATATATCCACAAATTCCACCTAATTACATCCCCGAGCATGCATAATTAACCCTACACCTAACTTAATTTATAATGCTTAACAGAAATAACAAAATGAAATTCTAAAATGAAATTCTATGGTTCCATTTTCAAAGCTCACCAAATTTGAAATTCACTAGGGGAATAAAATATGGCCATGGTTATCACAGAAGCAATCTGAACCCAACTTGAATGAAGCTAAAACCACGTCATTCTTTGGAACCCACTGCACAGCCTTCAACCAAAGTCCCCTGATTTTTTTCACTGTTGTTTGGAATTTCTGTGAGGCTGGTCAACACAAGCACAGACCAATTATAACTGGGTTTGGAATGGGAAGCAAGTTTTTGAACAGGAACGATGTTTTCGACGACAACGATATTAAGTAAAACGCAGGAGAGGGAGTGGTTTTGTAGGAGGACAAGACTTACTTAAGACAGAAAGTGTTAATATCGGGGGGTACAGATTAAATCCCAAGAAATTCTGAATTCTTGTCGGGTACCTTTTTAATTAAATGACGGATCATTTATGACCTAGTTTCATACTAAGTTTATTCTGATGGAATCGTTTTCAGCCGTTCAATTTTCATCAAATAGACAACATTCCATCCGCACACGCAGTCCACACCTTAAAAATCGCGATCCTAATTTTCCTATTCTGCCTCTTCACGTCTCTCTTTCCCTTTTCTCTCCCAAGTCTTGTTTTCTTTGTGCAATGTCTCTCTTGCTTCCATAACTCTCCCATTTTCTTTCTCGAAGGCATGGCGTGAACTTTGAATCCCCTTCATCCCTCACTAACATCTCATCTTCTCTTTCTCATAAACATACAAAATCCCGCATCCCTCACCGGAAAACCCTTCAAAAGCTTTCCCCAATTCTCCAATCTCGTTGCGTTGCTTAATTCCTCTGCTTCTTCATCTTTGCAGCTTTTCCCTCTCTCTCTCTTCTTTCCTGCAATTAGGTTTCCACGAATTTTGTTACCGATTCTGTCGAAGTCGAAATGGTATTGCTTTTTGGATTGGGTGGTTCCATGATATTTCTGGATTTTCTTCTTTTTATTAATTAATTAGAACATTTGTATTTGACAAAAACTAAGTTTCAGATTTTATAAAAAAAAATCAAACGGGTTGAAACCAGACCCAAAAAGCCGAGTAGGAAGTACCCGACCGAATAAAAACAAAAAAAAAATCAAATAAAACCGAATCGAATCGAAATTTCGATTCGGATTTTGTTTTATATAGGAAACCGAACTGATTGAAACCGAACTCACCTCTAATTTATACTTAGCCACCACCAGTCGGACAGCTCTTTGGTGATCTTCTTCCACTTGTTTTCATGCTTGCCCTGGAGGGAGACGACGAGGCCTGCTTCTCTTACATCTCTCATCCCAATTCAATTTCAACCAACCCAATTTAAAGATGGCACACAGTTCAACATTTATGGAAAGAGAGAAGGAAGATGGCCCACTTTTGTCTCCCTCCTCTCTCTTTCTCATCTCAATCGACCATTTTCTCATGTTCCAGTTTTATATTGTCACTTGCGTCCCTCTTCACCGACACCCCTTGTTCTTCATCTTGTTCTCCACTTTCACGAACCTATACATCTCCCAACAACTCACTACCGCCTACTGCCAAGACTTGAAGTTCTCAAGGCTGCACTTGCTCCTGGGGTAGTTGGGTCAAAAGGAACATGGTGGGTATGTAGGTCGGATTTGTGAGTGGTGGCCCGGGAAGGGAGTGAGGTATTTTTTATTCAGGTAAGGGGCAGAGGATGGCGGAATTGGCTGGATAGAATAGGTGGATGAGACGGGAGAGGGTGGGATGATATGATTTTCTAGGTTTGCAAATATATTTTCTAGGTTTTGTATGAGATAGTATGATTTTCTGGGTTTGGTTTAGGATGGTATGATTTTTTGGGTGTAGGTTTGGAATTATTTGGTTTGGAACTTGGAAATAGATTTTCTGGGTTTCCATGGCTAATGAGAGAGCTACGGAAGAGAGCCTCTATCTTTCCTCTGTCTCTTTCTAATCTAATTTATGGCCATGAGGTGACACACTTCGACCCCAATAACAAAGGTTATGAGGCCGTGATGTGCTAGTCAACACTAAATTGACTATATGACCCCAACCGGAGATGACGTCACAAGCCAACTTAATGATGACCATAAAAAGATATTTATGATGTGTAAGAATTGGAACAAAACACGTTCATTAATAAAATCCAAACCTGCTACCAGAAATCACTTATCATCCTTCCCACTTGGAGATACAAATTATCTCGGGTTTAACTCTGTTATTATCACATCACATCAAAGCAACTAGAAGTTTCACACAATAGTAAACACAACAAAGTGCGATGCCATGCATAATCAAAGGAACGGTCATGCCATTATTACAACATAGATAAAACTGCAGTAAATGAACCATCACCCAAAGTCTAGAGGATGAAAGCTTCACTTCCAAGTGCCCTCGTCACCACCAGTGTTCTCCTTACTCTTGTTACGTCCGGAAGGGGTCGATAAGACAAAACGTGAGTGGACCGGTGTTATTATAGTTATAAAATCATCGTTCAACATAATAACTCCAGTTTTGAAAACATATATAGCGAAAACTATATAATAATATTTACTACCACAATAGTAAAATCTCATCAATCACTACAATTGAAAACAATCAATCCAAGTTCAGAGATCATACCTTACATAAATCAATCATGCTAGCATCCACTAACATAAGTATTGCAAGCATGAAAGTACTAGCATCAACTAGCTAATCTCAATATCGGTAATAATCATCAACCCTAGCATCTACTAGGATAAATATCACATGCAAGTAATCTATGGTCGAAGATATCTATACAAAATATCACATGATGACCATGTGGTGAAAATAAATCACCAATGATCTAATCGATATTGTCAAATAGCATTAAAAGTCTCATAAGAGATCAACATATTAATATGCATCCACATATAAGGCATATATAAACATATATATATATATATATATATTTATATATATAACATAAAAACATTTTGGTTTTCGAAGGGGTCCACTCACAGTTACGTAGAGCGTCTATCACAAGTATCTTTTGGATCTTCTAATAACCCTGTGATAATCAACATAAGCTAAGTCAAGCTTAAATCTTCAACTTATGGGACATTGGCCAAAACTACCATATAGGTATTGAATTTGCACCGCGGTGGTGTCATCCGCTGTTGTGCGCCACCGTCGCCTGCGAGCAAGCCGTTGTACTCGCCGCCACAGTTCAGCAAGTAGACGTCACACTCACCGTCGTTGGAGCCATGTGCTAGTGCGGTGAGGATTTAGGTAACTTAACGGAATATACCTTCTCCATTACAAGATTCTGTTAAAGTTAACAGAATCTCAGTCCCTGTAGTTAAAGTTAATGGTGACCGTCGTAGGTCGCCAGAGTCTCGCCCAAATCTGCAGGAAAAATCCTAAAACACGGTCAAGGCTTCCTGAGCTCGATTTCAACGTATTTCCAAGTGAAAATCACATATTTAAGTCCCAAAAGGTGTAGAGACTTACCCAAAATCAAATTTCGAGGAGGAGAGGTCGAATCCGCCTTAGATTCGACGAGTGGAGCTCAGTGAGGTTCGCCGGATTCTAGTGGACACAGAGGACATGCTTTTCGCGTCAGGAATTTCCGTCGAGGATGTTTCCTGGCCGACGAGCACACAGTTCCCCGGGAGGTTGGGGCCGGTTGAGGGCTGCTGTCGGGCTTCTGCTTCACTGTCGGACTTTGTCGGGCAAGGCTCGTCGGGCAAGTCTTATCGGGTAAGACTCTTCGGGCAAGGCTCGTCGGGCAAGGCTGAAAGAGAAGGACACAGTTAACTTTGAGAGGTGCCTTTGTGGGGCCTTAGGTGTAGGCCTTGAGGCTCACAATCAAGATTAACTTTTAGGTGCTCAGGCATGCCACTGCCATCTTCAGCATGGCAGATGTAAATTGGATGTTGAGTTTTAGGTGTATATATGTATATACCCGAGAAACCATGTTAGTTATGACAGGTGCCTTTGTGGGGCCTTAGGTGTAGGCCTTAAGGCTTTCTATCAATAACTAACTAGTGCTCGAACATATCATATTTGTTCTCGTGATTGTAGGAGTCTTATAACTATTATACTTCTGATTACCCGACTCCGAGAGGTAGAATGAACATAAATAGGTGCCTTTGTGGGGCCTTAGATGTAGGCCTTGAGGCTTCCCATTAGAATTCGTTCTTATACTCAAACGTTCTAGATCGCAGAACTGAATGAATCCAAATAGGTGCCTTCGTGGGGCCTTAGGTGTAGGCCTTGAGGCTTCCTATCAGAATCCATTCCATGCTTCAGCGTTCTATGATAATCATAATATAATAGAAATAAAACTAAGGGGTAGGTCGATTACTTGCGCCCTAAGTAACTTCATACTTCTTGTTTATCAAGGACTGTCATGGATGGATTAAGTCCACATAAGGTTCTTTTTTATGCCTTGAAGCCAAGGACTTTTAACTGATCAGATTTGCATGCCCGAGGGCTTAGGACTTGGATCTGGTTTGAACACTGAAGATATATTCAAATCGGATCCAAGTACTGAGAAAGTCTTTTAATAGTCATCTTGCTAGAAATAACTTGAATACAACTTGAAGTATACAACATATTGCTAGGCTAATGAAAGAAAAGACAAAACCAAAGAAGGTTGGGCAAGGTTTAACCTTGTCGGGTAAGGCTGATCGTCTTACAGGTTCTTATCTTTGTAGTTTATCAAGGGTCTGAAAGCTTAGAGAGAGAGAGAGAGAGATAGAGAGAGATTACAAAGATGAATCGATACTACAACAAGGTTGAACAGGGTAGCAGAGCTATTACAAAGGTTTGAGTAAAGGTTTATCCCGCTAGGGATGAAGGCTTGTCCCGAGAAGGATGAAGGCTTGGGCTGACTACAGCTTCGTTTTGAAGGCAAATCTGGCTTTGAGCAGAGTTTGTGCTTGCATTTGTTTGTTTGATTGAGTGACCTTATTCCTGGTTTCTCTTTCTTCTTATATAGATAACTCTGTTTGGCCTCCTGTAGCAGCAACCTTGCCCGAATGCAGTTTGAAGGGTGATGACTCATCAGCTATTTTACTTGTACTGCCACCATAAAGTACTTTATGAGCTGTGTAGCTGATCAGTCTATACCACTTGGCCTTTGGGTAGGTGAGCAAGTGGTCTTCATGAGCTGCACCAAGTCAGAAAAGGCCTTTTCTGCTTTTCTGGATTTCGGCTGGGCTTCGGCTGACTTTCCCTTCAGGCCTCCTTTTGGGCCAGCTCCTTTGTTGAGCCCAAAGTTCAAGTTTTAATCCAAATAGTGCCCCCTTCAATTGATATTTAACCTAGAATTCCAGGCGCCAATATTAATTGAAAAAGCTCTTTATTAAAACCCACGAATCCCTTGCGTTTGAACTCTCCAATCCCCTGTGTTCACAGTAAGAAATCCCTCTGTAATTTAAAAATTTCCTAATTCTCCCAGCCATTTCTCTTCCCTTAAATCTTTCAGATTCTTTTTTCACTTTTTTGCCCGATAAGGTTTCACCCTCGTCATCTTCTTTGGTATCCCCTTCTCGAACTTCATCAAATGGCTTCGGGATCTAGCCAAACCCAACCATCCTACGAATCTGGCGAAGGAATCACCATTATGCGTCGTCGACTCAACGGGCTGCATCGCCCTCAGGCAAGTTTGCATTCCGAGCTCTTCTTTGAGGTGCATGGGGTACAATCATTGAGTCCCGCCTGGATCTCTCGAGTCCCTTCAGTGGTAGAAAGCAATATGCCCAGGGATAATTGGTTTTCCCCAAATCCCTTTTCGGCTAGGTCGGGCATCTCTTCATCTAAATGGTCGTCATACTATCAAGGCTTTCCTCTGATGAACGATCCTGCTTGTGCTTAGTGGATCGATGAATTAGAGCCCACTTTTAAGAAGAAATGGATGAGTAATGGTATTCAGGAGTTGAAGAAACACCCGAGGCAATTATTAAAGCACCCAAGCGAAAGAAAACGGCTGTGATTAAGGCTTCAGATCCTAATCCTGCACTTTTACCCAAAACCACACGACCAACTCTTACTAGAAAGAGTAAGAGAGCAAGAACTATTGCTCCTCCTAAGTCATCAGCCCTATCTGCTCCAGTCCCCGAGGCAGGCAGAAATAAGCAACAATCTTCAAGTAAGTTTCTGTTTTTCTTTACCAAACTGCTACCTTTCTCCTTTATCTAATTGTTTCTTGTTTTTCTCGAAAAACAGGACCTCATGCATCTAAAAGACCAATCATTGCTTCTAATGAGGAACCATTAAGAGCTGTTATACACAAAAAGGCTGAAGAACTGCAAAACACTGCCCTCAAAGAACTCGAGGTATGATTTATATATTTTTTTTGTACACCCCTTCTTGCTTTCACAGAACTCTAAATCTGATTATTTTGAATCAGGCCGCAAGAAAGGAAAAGCTTTTTCCGCCCGAGGCCTCTCCACAACTTGCCCAAGAGACAAGTCTCTCTCCTTCCCAGGTTAACCCTTCAGAGGTGCTTTTTCTTCCTTTCTAACTCTTGGATAACTCTCCAATTTCTAGACCTAATGCCTGAATCTTTCCTCTTCTTCTATTTGCATTTAGGCTGGGGCATCTGCCTCCTTGGCTAGTCATAGCCCTCTTCTGAAGTCTGTGATTTCTTCTACTGCTCTGGATGCAACTCCTTCCTCTCAATTTGATCCATCTACAGGAGTTATGTTGCACTTCATGGATAAGGACAGTAACTTGGTGAGCCATTATTTCCACATTGAAATCCTGTACATTGCTTCCAAATTAACTCTCACTCACGTTTTCTGCAACCTTCTCCGGTATATGAGCCACCCCCTCCATTAGTGGTATCAGATAATGAACCCATACTTCCTGAGATTCTTGTAGCCTCAGAGGTAGCAATCTCGCGGTATCTGTTTGCCCGACAGTTGATATTGATGAACCTCCTTCTCCTCCTCAAGACCAAACTCAGGTATAGGAGTATTTTCTTCTTGTTTTCCTCTTACGATCTTTTTACTAACAATTACTGCTGTCTCTGAATATCTCTAGGGCACTGGTACTGGTTCAGGTGCAGCTCTTTCCTCTCTTGTTGGTGGTGAATAATCTTTCGCCCAACAAGGAGTTAGTACTCTTCCTGGTGAAACCCCAGGGCTGAGTCCGGTACATTTCTTCTCTCCAAAGCCTCTTTTTGCCTCAAACTGTATTCAGATTGTCTTGACCTGGTCTTTTGGCTTTTTGCAGCAAGTTCCAAAAGAAACTTCCCCCCTCGTTTGGTCCATAAATCAAAGCGCTCCCGTCCTCATTTATCTTCTGGAGGTACTGAGATTCCCCCTTCTGGAATTGAGCAGATCGGGCAGACATAGACTGCCCCCCTAGTGGGCATTGCTCCATTAGAGGGAGCTGCAGTGCAGGATCCTCCTCCTTTCCCATTCTTAAACCTTGCTAAGTTACCCAAACTTTTTGAAGCACTCGGGCGACTTGAGACAAAGTTGAAATCTTCAAGACATTCTTCAGCAACCTCCGTTTCTTTAGAGCAACAACGAGTCTTCCAAGAATGGGCAAGGAAGGATTTCACCGCTTCATTCAGCCTCAAGGCTCTTTGTGACCTAGAAAAGGTCACAATTGAGTCTTTCAAAACTGGTCGGCTATCAAAATCCCAGCATGATTCCTTTCTCTCTTTCTTTGAGAATTTGAGGGCTCTTAAGGAGCAATACCAGAGAGCGGACATACAAGCTAATTGGGCAAGGTGCTTTATGGAGAAAGAGTTAAGCACCTCCGCTCAAGTTGATCGGTTGATGGATGAAAGCTTGCAGACAAAAGAAAAGGTCAAAATTGTTACTTCTGAAATTCAAAAGCTGGAGGAACAACTGGTTGCTCTTAAAGCAGAACAAGCAACTCTTCTGGATACCCTTGAAAACCAAATCGAGGGAGTGGAGAAGTCAAACTTGGAGTTAGAGCATGCTAGGTCTCAACTTGTAAATAGCCATACTGTTTTGGCCGAGCCCAGTAGGATATTCGCCATTATGCAAACATATCATTCTCGAATAATCACCCTGTGTGAAGATGTCAATTTTTTAGAATAGGATGATTTGTAACTCTTTTCTTATTGGAATGAACATGTGTTTTGCTTCCTGCTCTGCTTTTGGTACTGTTTGAATTGACTTCGGGCAACTCTTTGCCCCCTTGTTTACTTTCTTTTTTCTTCTACTTCCCTCGTTAGCACCAATCTTAGGACCTGATCTTGATCCCTTAGTCCCCATCATGGCACTTTTATTCATGCAAGGGTCTTGGGACAACCTGGGATCTTTTCTTTCTCTGCAGTACCAAATGGTGACCCTGACTCTTTTTAAATGAGGTTGATCATATTGATAGGAGCCTCAGGGAAAGGGTTAGTATCCACCATCATACTACCTTGGGGCTTGTCAAGTAACAGCTTTCCCTTCACTATAAGATCTTGTATCCAATCTCTAAACTGGACACAATTAACTATGGAATGGTTGAAGGTATAGTGTAGCTTACAATACTTTTTCCCCCTGAGTTCTTCTGGTTTGGGCATCTTTTTGGTACTGTCGGGCAAAATTACTCTTGCCCGTACTAGTTCTTCATAGATCTCAGGTGCCTTGGTCAGATCGAACGAATAACTCTAGTACTTGGGTGGTTTCATGGGGACGAAACCACCATAGTTCATTACGATCTTCTGATCGTTAACAGGTTGGACTAGCCCTTTTACCGTCAGTGGTTTGAAAGGTGTGGTCATTTCAGCGGCACACACATCCATGTCTTCTTCATAATGGCCACCCTCATGCTCTGGCCTGGTTTCTCCCACTTCCACACGATGAATTGCAGCCTTGTTTTTGTAGAAGGGAGGAACCTTGGAAGTGTGCTTCACTTGTTGCTCTTCTTGCAACAGCTTCTCATACTTAGTGGCAGTAATTACCAATTCTTGCAGCTCATTAAATTGTGTATCATAAAATCTCTTCCTCAAAGGTAATTTCAGAGCCCTTTGAGCAATTGATATGAGTTGCGCTTGGTTGACGGGGAATTGGCATCTCATCCTTGTTTTCCTGAACCTCATCATGAAGTCCTCAGTAGATTCATGATCGTATTGTTTGACTTCAACGAGGTCATTGATAGTCAATTATGGCTCTATTCTGTATAATTGTTCATGGAAAGCCATCTCCATTTGCCCCCAGTTGGCAATAGAGTTAGGGGTAATAGAGAGTACCACTGAGATGCTAACCCTGCCAATGAATTCCCAAACAACCTCAATTTGTAATTTGGGTTGTCTTCATATGCCACACAATGATTGGAGAATTTGAAAATGTGGTCTCTTGAGGACACGCTACTGTCTTCACCTGTGAATGTTGGGAATGCAGGCATCTTGAAGTTGAGAGGGAAGGGATTTAGCTCGTCAATATATTCAGGATAAAGCTTTTGGTAAGTGACCCTGAACACTGGGCGAGCTCGCAGTTGAGCATTTTGAGCCACTGTCCTTCTTAGCTCAGCCAATTCCTCCCTCAGCTGCTGAGCAGCGATCAGATCATATTTCTATATATTTTTACTTCAAATTCACTCGTCTTTTCTTAGTTAGTTCCTTATATTTTTGAGCTATTTACGTTATTTTTGTGTTTATAGGATTTGTTATGCAAAGAAAATAAAAATGGCACAAATGAGTTTTTAATTATTATCTAGTTCTTAATTACTTGAATCTTGGCTAAATTCGTCTTTTTAAATTATTAATTGTCTGCTTCCCATCAATGAAAATCACATATTTGTTTCTTTAATGGATTAATTAATTTGTGTAATGTCACAGACTAAACAAAAAGTGAGGAGCTGCCTTTGCAGCTCGGAGGAAAACGTGAGCCTTGGCAGTGACAAAAAGATGGAAAGCTTGCATGGACAACACATGTGGAAATATGTTGGGGCAAAGCGTGAGTGGAGGAGAAAAGCATGGGTACTGACGAGAGAGAACGTGACTGGAGGAGAAAAAGGTGAGCACGCAGAAAAGAATACAAATAGAATAGGCGCAGAATAAGTGGAGGGAGAGCACTGAGGTAGTGCGAGGAGAACTAAACAAATAAAAGAAAGGCAGCGAGGTCAGAAACGGAGAGCAGCAGAAAATAAGAAAACAAAAGAAATAAAGCTGCCTTTGGGCAGCGGGAAAGAGGAAGAAATAAGCAGCACTTGCTGCTGTGCAGCAGAAGAAAACCGAGAGAGTCCAAGAAGGCTGCCAGAGAGGAGAGACCAAGTGGGAAATAAAATAATAGGCAAACAAAGGGGAGTGAGGGCTGCACCTTGAGCACTGGAGAATAAAAGAAAAAGAGGAAATAAAATAATAGAAGTGGGGAGTAGTGGGAAGGCAGCGGTGCAGAATGAGGAAAGAAGGAATAAAAGAGATTAAGCGGAAAGAATAAGGGGGGGAATTGGTGGAAGGCAGAGGGCTGCCCTTTGGGCAGCGTGAAGCTGCGGAGAGAAAATGAGGGGAGAGAGGGTCCAGACGAGGTGCTGCCTTTGGGCAGCTAGAGGGGTTGACGCGGGTAGACTGACAGAAAGGAAAATAGAATAGAGGGCAGGTTTGAAAAGAAGCTGGGCGTGAGAAGGGGGTGACGGACGCAAGGCAGTGTGACACGGGGGGGGAAGCTGCCATTTGGCAGCGTGAACTGAAGAGAAGGACTGACAGCAGCGGGCAGTTGGAAGGGCAGCATGAGCTGGATAAGACACGGGAAAGCGAGGAAGACGGAAAGAGACTGTGCCAGGTGAGACGTGGAGACAGAAGGTTGTTTGGCAGAGAGAGACTGTCAGAAGCACAAAACCAGAGAAAAACAGAAGCACGAACGCAGCAGATCCTCTTTCGGTTTATGTAAATAAACTTGTTTTGGCTAGAGGTTAATTCAAAGCCATGAATATATTTGTAATATGAATTGATTACCTTCAGTTGTGATTTCTGAGTTGTGATTTAATTTGCTTAACTGCTTGATTGATAACTTATTTTTGTATGTCGATTAAGGATGCATACTTAATTTACATGCATGAATTTGATGCTAGAATATAAGTGAATTTCACCTAATCGTTATGAACTTATATTCACAAGTAGTGAAGGTTGTTATCCACAATCGTGTTAAGTGAATTCTAGGCTGGATTAACATGCGTATTCCATAGTTATGAATGCCTAGTCAATGTTTATGATTTCCGTTGAACTTAATGATCTTTGTTGAATGTCTCTATCATGCGTATTCCATAGTTAGGGACTTTGATGAGGAATAATTTGGTTGTAATGCGTATTCCATTCAATCCAATGAATCTAGGGAAATCTAAGAGTTAATTTAAGCGGACCTAATTAACTTGGAACATTGTCATTCACAATTTATTGAAAGAACAACTGAAAATCAATTTAGGTTGCATATGTGTCATGTGTGGAGAAGAACCCTCTAGCTAGTCCGTCATTTATCTTTTTATTTTAATTTCATGTTTTTGTAAATTCTGTAATTTATTTATGTTTAATTTAATTCTTGTTAAAACCAAACACCCATCCATTATTAAATTATATTATTTAGTTAGTTTTCATTATTGTTAGTCTTTTAATTAAATTTCCGTCCATTTCAGTTCCTAGTGTTTAATTTGATTGTTTTCATTATTTTGAGTCATTCTAAGTGTGTTTCGAGTTATTAGAGTTTTTAGCCTAATTTTGTGTCTTTGAGTCTTGTTTAATATTTGTTTTGTGTCCTTGAGTCTTGTTTAATATTTTTAAATTAATTTAGAATAGATTAGCAATCCCTCCTAATCCCCGGCCTAGAACGATACCCTACTTACATCTATACTACAATTGTCAAAAAGAGGGTTTAATTTGTGTGTCAAGTAATTCTCACATCAAATTTTGGCGCCGTTGCCGGGGATTAGCAACTTTGCTAATCCTTTTATTTTTGTTTTTGTTTATGTTTATATTGGTGTTTGTGTATTTTACTTTTGATATTTGATTTATTTTTCTTTCTTTGATTTTAGGCTCAAATGGAGCCGAGGGAAATTTAAAGGAAAGATGCGTCCGGCTAAAGACGTTAAATCAAGCGCTTCTTGGGAGGCAACCCAAGCATTCAACGAAGGGAGACTTTGGAATCGCTAACCCAATCAGCTTTGCATTCTTCCACCCTTATCTTTACTGCTTTCATTTTGTTTTGTTTATATAGTTGTGTTATTTGGTTGATTTCTGTGAGTTTGTGTTATTTAGTTTAAGTGTGGGGGAAGGTTAAACAAAGTCTTTTTACATTGATTTACATATTTTACATTGATTAAAAAAATAAAAAAAATAAAATAAAAAAATAAAAAAAAAAACATAAAAGTAAAAATATTTTACAATGATGTGTAAACTAATAACATTCATTGGTCAGGTGGTGCTTCAGTAGTCGGCGGAGCTTCGGCAGTCGGCGGGGCCACAGAAGGAGGAGGCAACAGAGGTTGATCAGTTGGAGCTTCACTACGCGGTGCCGCTCCAGAAGACGAAGGCAGATGCTGTTGGAACAAACCCACAAACCTCCGATGATCAAGTAAAATTTGACCATCAGTGTCCTGCATCTGGTCAATCTTCCTCTTCATGCTGGTGGCATAGCTGTGTGCGAGCTTGTGCAATTCTTTATTCTCATGCTTGAGCCCTTTAATCTCTTGGTTGAGAGTCTGTATTTCTGCCACGAGCGATTCAACGTGACGGGTTCGAGGATATAGGCGTTGGGCCATGTTGGACACAGAACCCCCACACCGCACGCTAAGAGCCAGAGACTCCTTAACCGCTAATTCATCAGATCGTCTAGCGAGCAGTCTGTGATCTCTGGGGGGGACAAGGTTCCGGGCCACCACCACAGCGGTCATGTCATTTTTCATCACCGAATCCCCAACGGTAAGAGGACCGGGAGGGGATATGAAGGATGGGCGCCATAGGATGTCTGGAGAAGGCGGGGCTGCCTCTTCACCACGGTTCAAATCAAAACGACGATCGGAAGGGCCAGACATTCCTCAGAGGTGCTGAAGAAAGAACAGTGTCGGACTGATCAAGATTAAACAAGTGCAAGGAGGGAGCTCAAGTGTGTTGTGGAACAAAATTAACGCTTCTATAAAAAGAAGAAATCAAAGAGGTGCTCCTCAGAAATTGAAGAGGCGTCCTCTCGCAAATCGAAGCGGCGGGGCTCATTTCTCAAACGCCTGATTCTTTTCTCAAAAGAGGAGTTTCCTTTCTCAAAAGCCGGATTCTTTTCTCAAAAGAGGCATTTCATTTCTCAAAAAATGGGCTTGCTCAGAAACCACGAGCCGAACCCCGGATTTAAAA
>VIEB01000367.1:277961-333487 GCA_006547085.1 Malus baccata | reverse complement strand
CAGTTCGAGATCAAAACTGTGGAAAGTCAACAAGCACGACCAATGATCACTTATTAGTTCTATTCATTGTCTTTTATCGTGATTTTCAATTTTTCGTTTGCAATTTTTTACATTTTCTTGCGTCACTTAACTGAATTATTTCTTTTATTTGTAGGAACTTTTGGTTATTTCCGCCCTTGAAGTTGATTGCAGAATTTTCGCTTGGGGGTCATTGCTTGGTTTTACTGCAAATTAGGGAAGTTTTCAGTCCAATTGTTTTATTTTGTTTCTTATTATCTATTTATTTTATTTTTATTTGCATTATAGTGTTTTCTGACATTGGGGACAATGTCTAGTTTAAGTTTGGGGGTAAAGAGTATAAAAAATGACCAAATTAAATTTTTTCGTACCTTCGACTACGAACTGGTTTCATTTGTTTCTGTGTTGTTGCTTTTTGTTTTCTTAATTAGTTTTGCTTCTTTAAAAAAAAAATAATAATAATAATTTAATTAAAAAATCAGAAAATTTAAAAATCCAAAAATATTGTCTTGTTTCCCTTATTGTTTTGAATTAGATTTTTGTTAGTTTCCGACCCAATGATATAATTAGATCAAATTTGAATCATGATTATCAAGAACTTAGTTAACATGTGTTTTGTGAAATTCCTAATTCTCTTGTTAGTTTTGTACATGTTTGATCATCTTTGAAAAACCAAATGCACATAGCCTTGTTGATGTGAAACTAAAGTATGAATTAAAGCTTCATATGTGAATTTAGTGACCATATACATCCTATGTGAGTTTTTGAGCCTATTGAAAGTGTGTGCATTTTTCATACACTCCTATTCTTTCATGTGTGATGAACTTATGTGAGATACATCTCTAGAACTTGCGTAACGATCTTTCGAAATGTTTGTCATTGATTGCATGAACTTGGAAATGATAGAGGCATTAGGTTTACCACTATGGCCCAAATAACCATGTTTCCCAAATAAAAATGATATCATTAGATTGCCAATTTGAGCCGTATATGTTGAGCCTTTTATTTCTTATCACCAGATATGTCTACCCTTATACCTGAAACATTTTTCCTTACCCTTTCCAAGCAAGCTAGTGAGCAATGCGAGAATGTCTTATGAGAAACGTTTGTGAAGTATTTTGAAGGTGTTTGGCAAAAGAATAAGTGTGGGGGTATTTCATGTGTACAAAGAAAATAAAAAGTTGTTCAAGTTTCAGTTTAAGGGTGTGGTTGGAGGTGCTAGAAGAATTGCTGGAGAGCTTGAGTTCTTATAAATCTAAACAAAAGAATTGCTTGCAATGTAGCTTGGAACTTGTGTTTACCTATTCTTTCATTTCAATAACCCTCTCCCTAAACCTCATTACATCCAATAAAAGTCCTCTTGATTTAAGTTTTGCAATTATGATTGTGGAGATGAGATCTTTGTGCAAGCTTATGGTAGAAATTTCACATTTGATTCTTTGAGCGAAACACATTAAAACTAAACACATGTGTGATTGAGTGCATATCCAGTGAGAAGGTCGCTAGTTTGCATATGATGATTTTAAAAATAAAAACTTGAAATTGCATTAGCATGGCTATCTCACACACTACACTTCAAGGATGATTTAAAGATTACTGCTAATATTTGAATTAGGAAGATGAACTTGGATTAGTTCCTTGATACTAGCTATGGTTCTTGATGATTTGTTTTCTTGAATGAAATTCTATGAGGGTCACATAGGGGGAAGCTAATGTTTTTCTTCTTACTTCTTGTTCTTGTTTTGTTTGTTTTGCTCGAGGACTAGCAAAAGCTAAGTATGGGGGTATTTGATCGGATCATATTTATATATATTTTTACTTCAAATTCACTCGTCTTTTCTTAGTTAGTTCCTTATATTTTTGAGCTATTTACGTTATTTTTGTGTTTATAGGATTTGTTATGCAAAGAAAATAAAAATGGCACAAATGAGTTTTTAATTATTATCTAGTTCTTAATTACTTGAATCTTGGCTAAATTCGTCTTTTTAAATTATTAATTGTCTGCTTCCCATCAATGAAAATCACATATTTGTTTCTTTAATGGATTAATTAATTTGTGTAATGTCACAGACTAAACAAAAAGTGAGGAGCTGCCTTTGCAGCTAGGAGGAAAACGTGAGCCTTGGCAGTGACAAAAAGATGGAAAGCTTGCATGGACAACACATGTGGAAATATGTTGGGGCAAAGCGTGAGTGGAGGAGAAAAGCATGGGTACTGACGAGAGAGAACGTGACTGGAGGAGAAAAAGGTGAGCACGCAGAAAAGAATACAAATAGAATAGGCGCAGAATAAGTGGAGGGAGAGCACTGAGGTAGTGCGAGGAGAACTAAACAAATAAAAGAAAGGCAGCGAGGTCAGAAACGGAGAGCAGCAGAAAATAAGAAAACAAAAGAAATAAAGCTGCCTTTGGGCAGCGGGAAAGAGGAAGAAATAAGCAGCACTTGCTGCTGTGCAGGAGAAGAAAACCGAGAGAGTCCAAGAAGGCTGCCAGAGAGGAGAGACCAAGTGGGAAATAAAATAATAGGCAAACAAAGGGGAGTGAGGGCTGCACCTTGAGCACTGGAGAATAAAAGAAAAAGAGGAAATAAAATAATAGAAGTGGGGAGTAGTGGGAAGGCAGCGGTGCAGAATGAGGAAAGAAGGAATAAAAGAGATTAAGCGGAAAGAATAAGGGGGGGAATTGGTGGAAGGCAGAGGGCTGCCCTTTGGGCAGCGTGAAGCTGCGGAGAGAAAATGAGGGGAGAGAGGGTCCAGACGAGGTGCTGCCTTTGGGCAGCTAGAGGGGTTGACGCGGGTAGACTGACAGAAAGGAAAATAGAATAGAGGGCAGGTTTGAAAAGAAGCTGGGCGTGAGAAGGGGGTGACGGACGCAAGGCAGTGTGACACGGGGGGGGAAGCTGCCATTTGGCAGCGTGAACTGAAGAGAAGGACTGACAGCAGCGGGCAGTTGGAAGGGCAGCATGAGCTGGATAAGACACGGGAAAGCGAGGAAGACGGAAAGAGACTGTGCCAGGTGAGACGTGGAGACAGAAGGTTGTTTGGCAGAGAGAGACTGTCAGAAGCACAAAACCAGAGAAAAACAGAAGCACGAACGCAGCAGATCCTCTTTCGGTTTAATCTTTCCAAACTTCCATTTTATTTCTGTTTTAATAATGTGTAATTAAATTTATGTTGGCTAGAGGTTAATTCAAAGCCATGAATATATTTGTAATATGAATTGATTACCTTCAGTTGTGATTTCTGAGTTGTGATTTAATTTGCTTAACTGCTTGATTGATAAATTATTTTTGTATGTCGATTAAGGATGCATACTTAATTTATATGCATGAATTTGATGCTAGAATATAAGTGAATTTCACCTAATCGTTATGAACTTATATTCACAAGTAGTGAAGGTTGTTATCCACAATCGTGTTAAGTGAATTCTTGGCATAAGTTTCATGCAAATCATAGTAACGAGTGTCTCGTCAATGCTTATGTTTTTCATAGAACTTAATGATTCTTGCCTGCATCCCTATTATGCAATTCATGTAGGGAACTTGTAGGGAATGTTTTGGGTTGTCGGATGCAATCATCCAACCCAATAACTTGTGGAAAAACTGAGGATTAATTAGTGCAATTCACGGTTAATTTGGGGCGTTGAGATTTACAATTTATTGAAAGAACAACTGAAAATCAATTTTGGTTGCATATGTGTCATGTGTGGAGAAGAACCCTCTAGCTAGTCCGTCATTTATCTTTTCATCTTAATTTCATGTTTTTGTAAATTCTGTAATTTATTTATGTTTAATTTAATTCTTGTTAAAACCAAACACCCATCCATTATTAAATTATATTATTTAGTTAGTTTTCATTATTGTTAGTCTTTTAATTAAATTTCCGTCCATTTCAGTTCCTAGTGTTTAATTTGATTGTTTTCATTATTTTGAGTCATTCTAAGTGTGTTTCGAGTTATTAGAGTTTTTAGCCTCATTTTGTGTCTTTGAGTCTTGTTTAATATTTTTAAATTAATTTAGAATAGATTAGCAATCCCTCCTAATCCCCGGCCTAGAACGATACCCTACTTACATCTATACTACAATTGTCAAAAAGAGGGTTTAATTTGTGTGTCAAGTAATTCTCACATCAAATTTTCTAAATTATCATTATGACCGATGAGAGAAGATTTGATCTTTGGGCTCCGGTCGTTGCCCGTAGTTGCTTCTCTCCTTGGTTCAGGCTTCCTCCAGTTAGTTCCTCATCCCTTATTAACCAACGGGGGTGGCCTGTAAGGTGGGGGTTTATCTGAAGTAGTGGTGCCCTCCTTTCCGCTAGTCTCTCCCATCATTACTGGAATTCCGTACCTCGTTCTCTCTTGCTCGCTCTGCCTCCTATTATTAAATGATAATAATGGGAAGCTGGGAAGCTCCTTCTCCAGAACTGGCTCTATCACAGGTTGACTCCCTTCAGGAACTACCTTTTTCTTTCCCCTATCTTTTTCTTCTTCTAATAGTGGGAATAAGGGAATGATTGGTTCACTTCTCATGGTAACTTGGCTCATCCCACTTCCCTAAGCCCCTTTTGGAGTAGAGAACTCCAAGTCAAGTCTTCTCTGTAGATTCCCTGTTAATGTACAGAGTCTACTCATTTCTCCCTTGGTTTCCAAGGAGATTCTTTCCATGCTTTTTAGTACTTGGATCATAGTAGCTTGTAGTTCTTCACTAGTTCCCTTTCCTTCCGATCTCTCAGATGCGGTTGGGATTTCTAGGACCACTTGTCCTGATGGGGAAGAAGGATTTTCTGATAGATCTACCATTTGCAGAAGAAAAGGTTGAGAGAAACCCTCATTCGGATTCTTTTTGCCAATTTTATGGCTTTTCTTTTTGGACATGCAAGATCAAAAAGTATATGATCAAACTGGGCGTGCCAAAACTATATTCACATCAGGAATTTCCGTTGGGGATGTTTCCTGGCCGACGAGCACACAGCTCCCCGGGAGGTTGGCGCCGGTTGAGGGCTGCTGTCGGGTTTTTGCTTCACTGTCGGGCTTTGTCAGGCAAGGCTCGTCGGGCAAGTCTTATCGAGCAAGACTCTTCGGGCAAGGCTTGTCGGGCAAGGCTGAAAGAGAAGGATAAAGTTAACTTTGAGAGGTGCCTTTGTGGGGCCTTAGGTGTAGGCCTTGAGGCTCACAATCAAGATTAACTTTTAGGTGCTCAGTCGTGCCACTACCATCTTCAGCATGGCAGATGTAAAATGGATGTCGAGTTTTAGGTGTATATATGTATATACCCGAGAAACCATGTTAGTTATGACAGGTGCCTTTGTGGGGCCTTAGGTGTAGGCCTTAAGGCTTTCTATCAATAACTAAACCAGTGCTCGAACATATCATATTTGTTCTCGTGATTGCAGGAGTCTTATAACTATTATACTTTTGATTACCTGAGTCCGAGAGGTAGAATGAACCCAAATAGGTGCCTTTATGGGGCCTTAGATGTAGGCCTTGAGGCTTCCCATTAGAATTCGTTCTTATACTCAAACGTTCTAGATCGCAGAACGGAATGAATCCAAATAGGTGCCTTCGTAGGGCCTTAGGTGTAGGCCTTGAGGCTTCCTATCAGAATCAATTCCATGCTTCAGCGTTCTATGATAATCATAATATAATAGAAATAAAACTAAGGGGTAGGTCGATTACTTGCGCCCCAAGTAACTTCGGACTTCTTGTTTATCAAGGACTGTCATGGATGGGTTAAGTCCACATAAGGTTCTTTTTTATGCCTTGAAGCCAAGGACTTTTAACTGATCAGATTTGCATGCCCGAGGGCTTAGGACTTGGATCTGGTTTGAACACTGAAGATATATTCAAATCGGATCCAAGTACTGAGAAAGTCTTTTAATAGTCATCTTGCTAGAAATAACTTGAATACAACTGGAAGTATAAAACATATTGCAAGGCTAATGAATGAAAAGACAAAAACAAAGAAGGTCGGCCAAGGTTTAACCTTGTCGGGTAAGGTTGATTGTCTTGCAGGTTCCTATCTTTGTAGTTTATCAAGGGTCTGAAAGCTTAGAGAGAGAGAGAGATAGAGAGAGATTACAAAGATGAATCGATACTACAACAAGGTTGAATAGGGTAGCAAAGCTATTACAAAGGTTTGAGTGAAGGTTTATCCCGCTAAGGATGAAGGCTTGTCCCGAGAGGGATGAAGGCTTAGGCTGACTACAGCTTCGTTTTGAAGGCAAATCTGGCTTTGAGCAGAGTTTGTGCTTGCATTTGTTTGTTTGATTGAGTGTCCTTATTCCTGGTTTCTCTTTCTTCTTATATAGACAACTTTGTTTGGCCTCCTGTAGCAGCAACCTTGCCCGAATACGGTTTGAAGGGTGATGACTCATCAGCTATTTTACTGGAACTGCCACCATAAAGTACTTTATGGGCCGTGTAGTTGATCAGTCTATACCACTTGGCCTTTGGGTAGGTGAGCAAGTGGTCTTCATGAGCTACACTAAGTCAGAAAAGACCTTTTCTGCTTTTCTGGATTTCAGCTGGGCTTCGGCTGACTTTTCCTTCAGGCCTCCTTATGGGCCAGCTTCTTTCTTGAGCCCAAAGTTCAAGTTTTAATCCAAACACATGCATGTCAGTTCCTTAGTGATTTCCAACTAAAAACCGACATGCAAGAAGATATTTAGTTGCCTAGGATCGATTCTAAGCGAGCCCGAGTGCCACCCTCCATGAACTCGACGGATTTTGCCCAAGGAAGACAACCAAAAAAGGGGTTGACAAACTGAGGGAAATGCAGGGTATTAAACCCCCTATTTGAAGTTATATTTCCATACAAATAACCTCCCAAGCAGGAAAATAACACAATACAACAAGGATTGCATAGAGAACCTCACCTAGGTTCGAGTTTCAGCACTTGAAGCTCTCGGCTTCAACGGCGGAACACACGGTGTTGCTCCGATGATGCATGCAACGGTGTAGGTGAGTGTCTCATATCCCAAGGGTTCGAAATATGGATTTACAAGACTAGATTTGGTCGGAATCGAGAAGAATGGTGGTGGTTCCTTCTCGGAGATAAAGGGATATAGTGCAAGGGGATAGAGAGAGAACCGAGAGTTAGAGAGAGAGCGCAGAAAATGAGGGGGATGAAAGATCGCCGGAGTGAGTTAAATCCCACTTGGAATCATTTTAAGTGACATTACGAAATTTGCCCTTTACTAATTGTCAATTTACAATTAGGCCCTCAAATACCAGTTTAAAAATCCACGTATCGACGTTATAATTACGTAACAAATTAAATTTATGAAACTTAAGAAAGATTGAGGATTGAATTCTCGAGTCGAGGCTTGCACTTCTAAATTAAACAGTTTGCGCAACGAGGAATATTTTGTCACGCAAATCATTATTAGGTTGCACAAAAATTATGGCGACCAGAAAATCCTTGCGCATATTTTGTCCCGCAAAGGTAGTGAAAAAAGTCATTGCGCGATGAACAATTTCAAACTCGTCGTGCAAAAAAAAAATGGCACGACGCTTTACTACTCGTCGTGAGGAAGTTATACGAACGAAGGTTTTCGTCGTATGATATAAAAGGGTACAAGTGCGCTTTGTGACTAGTTCGTCTCGAAAAGTTTGTGCGACGAAAAATGTTAGAGGCACGTGGTAATGTGCGACAAAGTTATAAGACGAGCTTAATTTTGAGTGACGACTGGTCGGAGTCGTGCAAGTGTAATTTTTATCAAAATAAATAAATAAATAGAATAAAAGGAAAATTAAAACAAAGATTTCATACTAATGACAAAAAAAAAAACCAAATTAATAATAAAAAACAATTTTTATTTATAATATAAATAAAAATGTACGTACAAATATAAAGTTTTAAAAGAAAGCAGGAAAAAAACCATGAAAAAAAAAAGCAGAAAAATCTTTAGGAATATAAAGTTCGAAGGATCTTGCTGCTGGTTAGGGACAGGGTCGGAGGTCGACGGGCCTGATTGCTGTGCATGCTCGATGTGGAAGGACTGTGAGGGTGATGGTGCAGAAAAACCAGGGAGATGTATTCCAGAGAAACTGAGGGCTTGTAGAAGCATCGACATTTGAGACTTGTACGATGCTAGCTCACTCCTTAGGCCAGCGACTTCTTGCTTCAAAGCCGTAACCTGGCCCTTTGACTGCGAGGATAACGAGGCTCTACTCTCCCGCCACCTAGCATTTCCCATCCCTCGACAATAAGTCCCTGGCCTCCGACCGAAAGTCTGGTCCAACGTCTTTGTCACTATGTGAAACCCTACATCCTCAAAGGGATCCACATACTCAATCGGCTTGTCTGAGGGAAGCTGGGAGGTGGACTCTTGAAGCACCGACTGACTTTTCTCCACCATAGTTGCCTATGAAAAAAAAAACATGGATTATTAATAGAAAACAATTTGAAATACTTAGTATAAATGTTGAATGCATAAGAAATTACTTACATGAATGGACTCGGTCAACTCATTCTCAGGTCGAACATAAACGTCAGCAAAGACGTCGATCTTCGGAAATTTTTAACCCTCCTTAAATTGAAAATGATAAGGAAAATGCTAGTAAGAAAAAAATAATTATTAGCGGCATTTTAAAATTGGAAATGAAAGATGTAATATATACCTTCCGTCGTGCTTCCATCCTATAAGAGAAAGGTCTTGAACCCGAATAGTGGAGAAGAGTCTTCTTCTCCCAATTGATGTTGTTCGCCTTCGCCTTCGCCTTCTTCTGTTATAAAAAGAATAAACGTAGTGGTTGAAATACTTAAAGAAAATAAATAATAATAATAATAAACATTAGTAAAAATTAAAAAAAGTAAAATCAAAGAGGTCGTAATTAAAAATGCACCACATATCTCGGCTCCTGAAAATGACCGCAAAGCCAAACCCAACTATCTTGTCGGTACTCCAACTCCTTTGAACAACCCTCCTCGAGAGCGACGTGCGGATCATCAAATTGATGGAAACATTGTTGTAGGTCACTCTTCCACTACTTGTAGCGTTAGGAGAAGAGCCAATGGAGGTACGTGAACATGTCCTCGTCCATGTCCTCCAAATTGTAGTTTTTCTGCAATGTAACAAATATTTTGAAAGTATTGGTAATGAAAGACAGTAATAAATATAAATATATAAATTTTATATGAAAAGCATTAAAAAGGCAACACTACTTACGGATAATTGGTTGCGCATCGTGTTCTTTGTCTCCTCCGGCATCGCCTTCCAAGACTTCCACTCATAAGGCAAAAGGTCCGCAAGACATGCCCAATGTCATGGGCCAATCACTATGCTGCTCCACTGTTGGTGCTGCCCGATGTCACTCATCGTATCAGATTAGGATACAACCGTTGGTCACCCGGGTGACCTTTGTCGTATTCAATTGCCGACAAGGTCCCCAGGTGTTTTTCTTCGCTGCAAAGAGATGAAAAATAAATCATTAAACCAAAACTAATAACAAATCCTACTAAAATTTCGGCATAACCTCCCTATAATTAAAACATTTCCCAAAACCCTGAAAATAACATGAACAATATACGCATCCAACATAATGATCACAATAGTTCAATAAAAGGTTTGAAACAATGACAACTTTTTAATCCTTACAGACATAACTTAACAAATTGAACTTAAAATAACAAAATTTAGTTAACATGGGAATGAGGGAGTGAATTAAGATTGTATACCTAACTGTGTACCCGAGGCATCAGTTATGGATCCCGATGGCATCATCTGGTCCATAGTGCGGGGGCGCTGGTGAGTACGTCGGGCGCTAACAAGTAACCCCACCGAAGAAGTCAACAATGCCTGCGCCTGTGGGACTGGAGGACCAACTGGGTCAACCGGATTAACCGGCCTATGGTCCATCTTTGCCAGAGCAGTAGCATCAGTAGTAGGTGTAGTCGTCGGACTAGGTGTAGCTGTCGGACTAGGTGTAGAAGTCATCGCCCTCCGGGTTCTAATGTGGTTTGACATCTACAAAATTGGAAATCAACTTGTTTCGTACACAAAGATTTAACTTACCGTACACATGCTAATAATTTCAACTTAAATTTAAAACGAAATTTAAAAACCCTAATTTTAAACCCAATTCAAGTTTGGCAGAAACAAAACTTAAAACTGATATACTATACATAAACTAATCAATTCAGATAGGATATAGACCCAGCAATTAAAACTTATAAGAAGAAACTAGCATAAAGGAGTGGTTGGAGGCAAAATCTAGTATGTACCTGTGTGTGTCAGGGAATTCAAGTGACAAATAAGCCACAAGCTAGGAATTTGGCTCCTTGAGGGTAGGTAGAAACTAAGAACATGCACCCAAGTTAATGGATGGAAACAAAAAAGTATGGCACATATTCAACAATAACCAGGGAAACAAGCATCATAGCCAGAAAAAAAAAAGCATTAGGCATCTTAGGAGTTACAAAGTCCAATATATCACGACAATACACACAACAGGTGTTATAACTCAATTAAAACAAAGGGAAGTAGAGGAGGGAAGTAGAGGATAATTGATAACCTTCTTTGCATCTCCCTAGAAGCAGAGATGATAACCTTCTATTTTCAAAAATCAAAGCACAATATTGGTCAATGAATACAATCAGAAAACCAATGAAAGGAGAGTAACCAAAACATCTAATTCTGATATGTAAGCTCTCATCAAATGAAACTTAAAAAAGCAAGTCAACCATAACAATATCAAAATCCATAGGACCACTTTCGAGCAAATCACTTGAACTTGAAGTCAAACAACAATACTAGAAAGCAATGGAGGGTAACAAAATTATGGAAATAGTAATTAAAATTACCATAAAGTAATGCAAGTACCCAAAGTGTACATCCAAAAGCTAGTGGAATTTTCTCCTGAAAATTGAAAAAATCAAGAATGACAATCTTATCATATGAAAGTATTTTTGTTAAAGAATGACTTTATTAGCAATGAAAGTATTCGTTGACTAAAAACCTCACTCGGTATCCAAAAAATATAAACAAATTTCTTCAAGAGAGCAAATAAATACCCATCTAGAATATAAGAACTTACAACACAATATCATTCTCCAGGAAACACAAATTTGGATGGAAAAAAAATCCCAAATTGCTGAACCCTTTCTCCAGAAAACGAAATTTTGAAATATGAAAAATGCCAACTCGCTGAACCCATGTTCTAGATGTGTTCATGTCTGCATATTTTATGAAGAGAGCAACATGCAATCACAAAGAAAACAAAAACAAAGGGAAGCACATGGAAGTTTACATAACTAATCTCCGCATGTGCACTTTCCATCCTCAAACCTATGAAACCTATTGTTATCCTTCACTATGATAACCCTTCTTGAGCACTTGGACATAAAATTGATTTCAATATGACAATCGCCACCAATTTAAGAACCCTTAATTTAAGAACCCTAAATCTAATCCCCACTTTAATAAAACCTAATCTAACCTTACTGCCCAAAATCGTTCCGCTAATTTAAGACCTAAATCTAACCCCAATTAAGAACCCTAAAAACTCTAATTTAAGAACCTAAATGTAACCCCCAATTTACGAACCCTAAATCTAACCCGACTACCCTAATTCTAACCCCCAATTTGAAAAAGAAAAAAAACCAAAAAAACCCTAATTCTAACCCCCAATTTGTAAATAAAGAAAATTGAAAATAAAAACTAAAGAGGAAATTACCTCTTGGAGACAAAGTCGCGACGGCCGGAGAGAGGGACAGAGAGAAAGATGGAGATACAGAGGAATGAGAGAGAGGGTATCGCGCAGGTAAAAAGGAAGAAGAGGGAAGTGAGGGGAAGAAGGAGGGGGGGTTTAAAATATAGAATCTTGCGTGATAAAGTCTTTGTCTCACAAGGCTAAACAATCGTCGAGCAAGTTTTTTTTTTAAATTTCCCCGAAAAAAAACGCCTTAATTGAAATTTCAAATAGTTGCGCAACAAATAAATATATTTCATCGCGCAAATATACTTTGTGCGACAAAAAATATGTATTCATTGCGAAATATTCCTGCATAAATTTAAAATAACTATTAAATCATGATTTTTTGTTTATAACCGTTGAAAAGTTTTGTACTGTTATTTGACCTCTGAATGTTTGTTTTCTACGATTTTTGGCATATGCAATCTTGAACCATATACAAACAAGTTTGACGGTTAGATCATTGAAATTAGTTTCATACAATGTGTATCCCATCAAAAAGATAGATTCACTAACACTTATAGTTTATTTATACTTTCATTAAGTATAACATAAGATTTTGTGATATCCACTAGTGTAAATAGTTGAAATTGAAGATCAAATTCATTCATTGTATTCATATAAGGTCATGGAGTATAGCTGTAAAAAATCATCAAAATCGGAGTTAAAATAACCGTTAAATTGTGATTTTTCGTTTCTAACTGTCGAAAAGTTTTGTACCGTTACTTGATCTCTGAATGTTTGTTTTCTGCGATTTTTGGCATATGCAATCTCGAACCACATACAAACAAGTTCAACGGTTGGATCGTTGAAATTAGTTTAGTACAATGCGTATCCCAACAAAAAGATAAATTCACTAACACTTAAGAGTTTATTTATACTTTTATTTAGTATAACATAAGATTTTGTAGTATCCACTAGTGTAAATAGTTGAAATTGAAGATATAATCCATTCATTGTATTCATATAGGGTCAAGGAGTGTAGCTGTAAAAAAATCATCAAAATCGAAGTTAAAATAACCGTTAAATCGTGA
This sequence comes from Malus baccata, assembly GCA_006547085.1. Lineage (NCBI taxonomy): Eukaryota > Viridiplantae > Streptophyta > Magnoliopsida > Rosales > Rosaceae > Malus > Malus baccata. The sequence goes on along the minus strand of VIEB01000367.1, from coordinate 320,746 downwards.
TTTTTCATTGCTATCATTATTTTCAGTGTCCCATTCCTCATCATCGATAAGTACGTCACCATCGTTGTTTGGGCGCACTAGACCATCGTATCGTGGAATATTACTGAGGTCAATTGTGATTGACGGAATCGGTATTTCGATTGAAGATACTCCTTCTATCTGAAATTGTTCTTGGATAAGATTAGTATCTCGGAGTGTTTCCACACCACTTTCCATCGAAGATTCAAGACATTGGTCAACAACATTGTCAATGTTGTCTTCAGTATGATCTTGTTCTGGTATAGCATACACGTTCCTATGATCCATCTTCTAAACAACTTTCCAACCCCTCCCGGCTTTAGGGTCATCTAGATACACAATTTGTTTTGCCATGGTTGCTAAGATGTAAGGGTCGTCATTGTACCAAGTTTTGGTAATGTTCACTGATAGTAATCTATGATCTCTTTTCACACTTCCATGCCTATTTTGGTTTGTATCAAACCATCAACACTTAAATAGGATCACTTGGCATCAGTCTTTATAAAGTAATTGCACGACACTTGTTGGTTTGCCATAGAATTCAATGTCTGTACTTTTGCCTCCCCTCGGGGACATGAACACCACTATTTTTTGTGCACAACTTGTCATCTCATGCACCCGCTAAGAACTTGATGCCGTTGACATGGCAACCCGAGTAAAATTCAACACGAATTGGTCTGAACGCCAAGTTATATAACTCTTCAATGTACGCGGGGGAATTTGATGCTTTCAGTTGATTGACCTAATATTTGACAAACATTTAAATTTGTTAGTTTGAGCAACTTAATTGGTACAATATATATGTCCAATACAAAACACTTCAAACATACATATTCGACAAACCACTGCGGAAACAATTCACGGTGTTTCTTGGCATACAAATGTGAAGGATGTGCCGGCTTCATCATATTTTCATGCTCATCTATGTATGACAGTGTCTCGTCATAATTGTTGTGTACGAACCAATGTGCTACCTCCATGTCCTTCTTGGAAAATGACTCGCCACAAATCGGATCTCCGAATGGTCCAATACAAAACACTTCAAACATACATATTCGACAAACCACTGCGGAAACAATTCACGGTGTTTCTTGGCATACAAATGTGAAGGATGTGCCTGCTTCATCATATTTTCATGCTTGTCTAGGTGTGACAGTGTCTCGTCATAATTGTTGTGTACGAACCAATGTGCTACCTCCATGTCGTTCTTGGAAAACGACTCGCCACAAATCGGATCTCCGAATGGTCGACTGATTTGGCCAAAAACTAAAAGTTTCTCCTTTCTCACACCCTTGTCATTATTGCAAGGAGAATGATTGAAAGTTGTCTCAACATCATTTAAATACATTCCACAAATTGTAAGCGCCTCATATGCCACCCAAGCTTGTATAATGCCTTCTTCGGGCTTCGCTTTGTTTCGTACACTTTTCTTCAAGTCTTTGAGAAGCCTGCCAAAAGAAAATGATATGATATACATATTACTAATCGTAATATATTTAATATTGATTAATAAAAAAGACAAGAAATATATACCTTTTTATTGGATACATCGATCGAAAGTTGATTGGTCCAGCAAGCAATGCCTCATCTGGTAAGTGAACCATCACGTGTATCATACTTGTGAAGAAAGCTGGAGGAAATACCATCTCAAACTTGCATAGAACTTGCACAATGTCATGGCGCAACTGATTGAATGGAAATCTATGAGATTAATATGGGATTTCATAATGACTAGCGTGCATATACAATACAAAATTTATATACATAAGCAACGGAAGCATGTTATCGAATAATATCAAAGCTATAGTCATGCAAATCCCCTTCAAGGTTCATAGGTTTATATATAATGCATCAAAACATTTTAGTAAAGAACAAAGTGTAGGTTTAGTCTTATACCTCTTGATCTAGACTTGAGACCAAGGATGGACCACCTCCAAGCCCTTTGTTCCTTGAAGTCCTTGAGCCTAGCCTCCCTCCTTGCCTCTTCCACTTTGTTAGTATGAATGCTCCTAGGTTCTCTCCAAGTTTCCAAAATAGAAAACCTCTAAAGATCCACACCCACTAGTGTAGAGAGATGGATGGAGGAATAACCAAAAGAGTGAAAAAGGATTAGCTAAATCAGCCTTAAGGGGGCCGGCCTTTTGGTAGTTTTAGAGAGATATTTCTTTTGCCTCTTTGTTGTTTTAAACACCCAAAAAACCCTTTTGAATAAATCTCTATAAAGTTCCTTATATAGAGAAAAGAAACCTAGTCAACAACTTGACTAAATATCTCTCCCTCTCCACTTTAAATGGCCGGCCCCTTTGTGTTGCTTTGGGCTTTGGGCTTTTATTTATTTCAAGTCATCCAATGCTTGAATAAAAGCCCAATGGGTTTAGGCCCAATGGGCCAAATTAAACCCGAACGTTTCTTTAAGCCCAAAACGATCTTTTATCGCTTTTATGATTTCTTTAGACTTTCTAAATTAATCACAACACTTAATTAATCCAATTAATTATTTCCATCATCCATTAATTACTCACCACAAGAGTGTATCGGTGTACAATCATTTTAGGTTCTAATTAGCAAGGCAGTGAGGTGATTGACATCAATCCAATTGATTATATTTAATTCAATCACTTAGTGAATCAAAACTTCCTTTTAATTCACCTTCTTCTTTGATGACTACATTTAATCATCTAGAAGAACTCACAAGCTATGAGTGACATCTAACCGTATATCATAGCTGCCCAAGCTAATGTAGAAGTTGTTCGGAGAACCTATTCAGTTGGAATTACAATGTAATTCGATCCTTCTCTAAAACAATACTCTCAATCACATTACTAGGGTATGGATATATTATGTCAAACCCCTAATGTGATTATTCCTTCTTATATGATTCAATTGAGTCGTATAGGAACGCTTTCCTTTATTACGCTCGATACTTCGGCCGAAGCTTCCTGAATCATATCTTAGAGTATTCTTCCTCTCTTATCGAGGATTAGAGATTCCTTGTTGCGCATTCACTTGCCTTCATGACTAAGTGACTTAACCCCAATTATGCCGTGGACACCCAAGAATGGGGTGACTTTGACATAATCAAAGATTAAGTACTTAACCACAAGACAACGACGATGCCTCAGGTCAAAGGACTACTTACATTATTCCAACCATTAGAGTTACTTGCTTGACATGTGAGTAGACCTCCATGCAAGTACTCTCGTTCGATTCTGTTCAGTGAGCCCATTCCCTTAATGAGCACCTACATACTTGTCTTAGTGTCACCACACGAATGGGATGAAACTTTCCATCCTTCCATTTGAAGTAGACACAATATGTACTGGTCTAAGCATTGTCAGTATCCCTCCGACAATCCAATGACCAGGAACCTTTTTGGACATTATGGTTATGTGAAGAAGGTCTCTGTAGTCTAACGTCATTAGATTACTTCTTCAATCAATCCATTGTCCATGGATTCACTATTTAGGACATATATCATTTATTGAGATAGTCCTAATTAGTATCTTTGCCATTTGATGTATAAGAATCATCTATACATCCATTCATTTGTCCTGAAAGGTTTCTTCCAAAGATTGACTTTCAGGGCATATTTCCAACATTGATTAACGTCCGTTTTGCGCAACGTTCTTGACGTCAATCGCGAAAAAAAACTAGACAACAACATGATTGGTTTCACTACATCAGCTAGTAAGAGATGTCGAATACCCACAGGAAGTAGGCGTTGCAGAACCACATGGCAGTCATGAATCTTTAGGCCAGCTAATTTACCCCCGTCAACGTTCACGCAACACGTGATATTTGAAGCATACTTTACAGATGATAAAAACTTTAAAAATTCTTTCTTGTCATTCGGTTTCATTGAAAAAAATGCAAGATCCCTTCTGGCTTTATCATTGTCCCTATTCATCCATAAACCCCGTCGTATTCCCATTCGTTCCAAATCAAGACAAGCTTTGATCCTGTCTTTTGTCTTGCCCTCAATATCTAGAATTGTGCCAACCAATGTGTCAAATACATTTTTCTCAACATACATAACATCAAGGTTGTGTCTCAATTTTAGTTTGGACCAATACGGGAGCTCAAAAAATATAGACTTTTATGTCTAGTTCATATGTGTAGAAGGTTTTGTCTTACTGACATTGGTCCCGAAAGGAGCAAAATCCTAACGGTTAAGTTGTTCCAAAATTTGAGCACCGGACCATTCTCTGGGTCTGAGGCGATGCTCTTTCTCCCCGTCAAACTCTTTATCCTTTTCTCGCCACTCGTGGTCCCAAGGCAACAATCTTCAATGACCAAGGTAACAAACTTTTCCGGCGTGCCAACTAGATGTTACGTCTTCCTTGCATACAGGGCATGCCATATAACCCCTAGTGCTCTACCTAGAAACCATTGCATATGCAGGAAAATCGTTCACAGTCCACATCACTGCAGCCCGCAAAGTGAACATCATGCCAGTACATTTATCGTATATGCGCACACCGTGTGTCCATAAATCTTTTAGCTCATCCACCAACGACCATAAGTATACATCGATTGACCTACTAGGATCCTCAGTTATCAATATGGTCATCATCATGTATTATTTTTTCATACATTTCCATGGCGGTAAATTATACGAAAATGTGAAAATCGGCCAAGTACTGTGGTGTTGGCTTAAAACCCCCAAACGGATTAAATTTGTCAGTGGCAAGCCCCAATCTAACGTTACGAGAATCAACATCAAACTCGGGGAACATTTGATCAAACTCTTTCCATGCCTCCCCATCTGCAGGATACTGCATCACATCGTCGTCTACCCATTTTTCCTTATGCCATCTCATGTTTGTGGCAATATGCGTCGACATATACAATCGCTGCAACCTAGGTTTCAGGGGCAGATAACGCATAATTTTTTGTGGGATCTTAGTCGTTCTATTATGAGATGTCATTTTGAACCTTGACTCATTGCATACAGGGCATTTATCCAATGCTTTATTCTCTTTGTACAATAAAATACAATTGTTTTTGCAAGCGTGAATTTTTTCATAACCCAATCCAAGACTATTCAACACCTTTTGCGCGTGTCTGTGGTCTGTCGGCAAACAATTGTCTTTCACAACACAATATAAACAGTACAAACTAAGTTCAACATAATTTAATTAGTTTTATATGTTTAAAAAATAAAACGAAGAAAATACCTTCTCAATTGTTCTCCACCAATCGCTAATCACACACAATATCCCTATAGACAACGAAATTAATGGCGTTAGTATGAATTTTCATTAATACTTTTACCGTAACGACAAAAAACGCTTACCAGACACACTGAGATAGCTCGATCAACCAAAAGAAGAAAATGGAGGGAGTATTAGATGATGAAATTGAGACAAAATGAAAATGACGGATGATGGATTGAGCAAAATCGAAGGGATGAGTGTAGAGGCACAATCTGCAATTTTTTTTTTTTTGCAATTTGCCTTTGCACATGGCTGAATCCAGATTAAAAAGTTCACTTTTGGACGAACAATTTTGCTCGATGAAACATGTATTCGTCACACAAACACCATTGCGCGACGAAGATGGTAGTATTTGTCGCGTAAGTTTACCATTTATTTATTTTATGTCCTTTATTTTACAATTTATTCTTTTCAACACATTGCGCGACAAATGAATGTATCGTCGTGCAATGCATATTTTTTTATTTTTTTCTATTTTTTTATTTGTATGTATTGTAAGATTTTATTTTATAATAAATCAAAAACTCAAACATAATTAGACATTAAATTAATTAACAAAACTAATTTACTATCCCAAATAGAAATTATAATTAATGAAAATATTAATACTCATCCACATAACATATACTTATTCATTAAATTAAATATAAAGTCCACAAAATCCTTTTTTTTTTTAAAAGAAAAAAAAAAAACCCTCATCAACTTTAATCCTTCACTCGCAACACATCAAACTTCCACTGTCGAAAACTCTGCTTGAAAAGCCCATCCACATAAATTTGTTGCTTCTCATCGGTTTCATCAACATCCCAATGAACCTACATTAATGTCAGTAACAACAATTAAAAATATTACGTTTTAACAAAAATAATTGTTCGTTATTTACCAAACCTACCAATAACTCTTCTAGCATGGACTTCTTCAACTCCTCAGGGACTTTTTTCCAAGACTCAAACTCGGCAAAACAATCCCTCCGCACCAAATTCCCAATGTCGTACTTAAATTTGGCGTACGCCTCATCCAAATTTTGCCTTCAAAGCACAACACTTACTTCCGTCGATACCTTTCTATTTGCAGTACAAGTTTTATTTTTCCCAGAACCTTCTCTAGAATCGGCCATTATTTTTTAAACAAATTTTTTTTGAACACTAGGGCTTTGAAACTGTGTTTATATAGCACTAGAACACTTTGCGTGACGAAAATATTCTTCGTGCAAATTACAAGTTTGTCGTGCAAAATGTGTCATTAATGTGCAATTAATTGGAAGGTTTGAATGCATGCTGACCTTGCTTTGCGCGACAAATACTTGTATTCGTTACACAAAGATTCCTTACGCGACGAAGATTTTGTCGGTCATAATATTTCGTGACGAAACGAATATTTATTCTAAAAATAATTAATACTTAAAATATTTATTCTATAAATAATTAATACCTAAAATATTATTCTATAAATAATTAATGCTTAAATATTTAGTCTATATATAATTAACTACTTAATCCATACAATTATTTTTAGCATAAGTACGATATTCATTGAAGATTGTAAGCACATATAAACCAAGGATAGGGTGCTTACATTAGGTTTCAATAAAAAAAACCAACATGAATTCTGTTGATGCACAAAATCAGTGAGGACTTTGGTACAATATAAAGTGTTAAGTTTGTGACCTTCGCTAGATTGCTCCGGTCACTAGTGTGGATAAGTATGTAAATGATAGAGACAGGGAAGCAAACATAATATGTACGTGGTTCACCCATATTGGCTATGTCCACGGAGTAGAGGAGTTGTCATTAATTGTGAAGGGTTTACACAAGTACATAGGTTCAAGCTCTCCTTTAGTGAGTACTAGTGAATGATTTAGTACAAATGACATTAGGAAATATTATGGGAGAATGATCTCCTTTTATAGAAGAGAGTTTCTAGCTTTGTTCTGACATTGACATGTGTCATTTTGTGATTGGCTTCTGATGGCCACACGTGTCGTGCTATGATTGGCTTCTGATGTCGACATGTGTCGCGTTGTGATTGGCCTCCTGGTTGGAGGGAAATTCTTCTAGGTCCTTGACGGTATAACGTTGACCGGTGCTCGGTAGTTTCAGGATTGATCGAGTATGGTACCAACAGTGCTCCCCTAAGTTCCCGAGTGAGGGAAGCTCCTCGGTTGGGGACTTGCAAGATCCAAGCCGCTGAGTAATCAAGAAACTTCTAAGTACCGAAGTGTGGTATCGTCTTCACTTACCTTATATGTTTCATAGGTAGATGTGGCATCTTCTCTAGAAGTACTATTCCTCCATCCATGGATGGTATCTTTAACTGGTGGAGATGCACAAGGTAATGTATCAATTTCACTTGAAGCTTACTTGTAGTTTCAAGCTTGGTCAAGTGCGAAACAAACCATGTAGTAGAAGTCCCCCAAGTCGTCGAGCTAGGAGATTTGCTAAAGGAGGTAACAGACAAGGTAAGCAATTAGACTTCCAAGCAAGCAACCTGGATTGGAGGTTCGACTTCGGCTTCCGGTTGATTGTTCTCATTCTCCTTGTGTCGTAAACAGCAACAAGGATAAGGAGAAGAAAATGGAGAAGAGATGATATGAGATACTTTTGCTTTTGAAGGAGTAACTTTCCACAAGCTTATTCTTGAACTAGGCTGGAGGGTTTTCTGGTTTCATCCAGAGTATAAGGCCGACTCAAGAATTTGAGGGTCAAAACAAGTCCATCAAATCTAGAGTACGTTCGACCCTAATGAGATGGGATACTTTTGCTGTCGATAAAGTAGTAGGTGTGGTCTGGCGAAGCTTTGCTTTTTGGTGATGGTGTCAGCTAAAGGTTGTTGAAGCTTCTCGAGTTCTTCAAATAGGGCAGCAATGCTAGGTTTGGATTTGATTTAGACTCCTCTATCTGGGTTGTATGGTTATGTAGGAAGGGATCGTGCTGTAGTGATATGTTCCAGCTCATCATTAATCCTTCTGCTTCAATCTCTTACAGCATTTGTCCCTGATGCAGGAGTGGAATGCAACCTTTGCATTTAAATGGTCCTTCAAAGCACTACTTCTCAGCGACTTATCCATGTGTGGTGGCTTCAGTGTAAAGTGTCAATATCGTATCAACTGTTTTGAGGTATTTGCCGAAGGACTTCGCGACCTTGACAACAATTGCGGATGAGTACTCGAGAGCAATGCTAGGCGAACAACTATGCAAAGATTCTAGGCAATCAGTTCCAAATCGGAAGTTTGATTTCAGATTCCGACTGATTGCATTTTTTGTCCTTGTCCTGCAGGTAAGAGCAAGGGCAAAGGAAAAGACAGGGAAAAAGCATGATATGGGATAGTCTTGCTTTTAACCCTGATGATATGAGATACTCTTGCTCTGGTGTGGCTTGTTTGCATAAGTATTATGGGGGGGGAAGAAGCTGGGTATTTCGAGAGACTCTGGTAGGAGTGCCCTCTCAGATGTGAATAAAAGTTGATTATTTTTTTCTTTGCAGGTATGCCTGGTTGTGGAGGATGGAGGTCAACATATATAGGAATTGTCCCAACAGCAAGGAGTAACGTTGTTCCTTTACCTTTCTCACTCATAGCAATGTAGTGGGAGCTGCAAGATTCACGTGTTTTAACTTTGTTAGAGCACTTTGAAAAAGTGGTATGTGGTACCTGGAAAGCTGATGTTGCGTGTGAAGATTGCAGACAAGCTTTATCCAAGAAAATCTAGCTCTCGAAGTTCAGAGAGCAGTGCCTCTTCTGTTTTCAAACAAGCAATCCTGTCAGGGATCCAGCTCTCGATATTCGGAGAACAGTGCCTCTTCGATTTTTTAGAAAGTAATCTTGTTGGGAGTATGGCTCTTGAGATTCGGAGAGCGGTGCCTCTTCGATTTTTGAGAAAGTAATCATGTTGGGAGTCTCGCTCTTGAGATTCGGAGGGCAATGCCTCTTCGATTTTTGAGATTCGGAGAGCGGTGCCTCTTCGATTTTTGAGAAAGTAATCCTGTTGGGAGTCTGGCTCTTGAGATTCGGAGGGCGGTGGAAGAGCGGTGCCTCTTCAATTTTTGAGAAAGTAATCCTGTTGGGAGTCCCGCTCTTGAGATTCGGAGGGCAGTGCCTCTTCGATTTTTGAGATTCGGAGAGCAGTGCCTCTTCGATTTTTGAGAAAGTAATCCTGTTGGGAGTCTGGCTCTTGAGATTCGGAGGGCGGTGCCTCTTCGATTTTAGAGCAAGTAATCCTGTTGAGAGTCTAGCTCTCGAGATTTGGAGAGCGGTGCTTCTTCGATTTTTTAGCAAGCAATCTTGTTGGGAGTGTTTTCTCGAATGTGAGTAAAGGTTGGACATTTTTGCCAGTCTGCCTTGCTACGGAGCATGGAGGTTGACACACATAGGGACTTTCTAGTTATCAAGCAGTGGTGTTGTTCCTTTACCCTTGTAGGTAATAGTAGGGTAGCTGGACCTTCAAAATTTATGTGTCTAAACTTTGTCAGAGATTCTTGGCAAAGTTTTATGTGGTACCCCAGGAGCTGATGTTGCGTGTGGAGAGTGATGCATTTTCGAAATCCAAAGAGTGGTGCCTCTTCAATTTTTGAACCAACGGCCCTGTTGCCTTTTCTTTTATAAGGGCACCAGTTCTGCGGTGGTGGCCAGGAACCTTTCACTCCCAAAGATAACAGATTACTTTCCAAATGGTCTATTGAGTTGGGTGTTAAGGATTCTCTAGCTTTTAGTGTTCAGTGTGCAAGTTCTGTGTCTAATATGGCCCAACGCCGATTTTGCTCGAACCCGCCAAGTTGAATCATTGGTGGTTGAAGTGATAAGTCTCAAACAGGAGATTAGAGGGCTCAAGCATGAGAATAAACAGTTGCACATGCTCGCACATGACTATGCTACAATCATAAAGAGGAAGCTTGACCAGCTGCAGGAATCTGATGGTCAAATTTTACTTGATCATCAGAGGTTTATGGGTTTGTTCCAAAGGCATTTATTGTCTTCATCTTCTGGGGCTGTACAACGCAATGAAGCTCCAAATGATCAACCTTCGGTGCCTCCTCCTTCTGGGGTTCTGCCTAGTACTGAGGCTCCAAATGATCACCCTTCGGTGCCTACTCTTTCTAGGGCTCTGCCGACTGCTGAGACTTTTCTTGAGCAACCTTTGTGAAGGCTCCTTCTTGTTTGTTTATTTTGATTCATGTATGTGTACATATTTGTAACTTATCAGAGATATCAATAAATAAGCTTTGCTTCATTTCAACGTATTGTGTTAAATACACCAAAGCCTTCTTCACTAAGTTCTTTGAATTTTTCTTTTGTTGAAGCTTGTATGTTGAAGCATTGTGAGTGAAACATGTATGTTGAGGTTGTGCTCCCTTAATTTCCCGAGTATCAAGGTGTAGTAGTATATGGTAAGAGTCCCCCAAGTCTCCGGTCGAGGGAGTTGACGAATGAGGCATGTCCTTTCTAAGTGGTAGCCCAAATCTCCTCTTTCATATATATTTGTTATGAAAGTTATTAGGCCCAAAGAAGAGGAGGCCTAGGCAATTTTTTTTTTTCAATTTTCAAATTTTTAAATTTTTGAATTTCCTAAAATAAATATATATGTATATATATATATATATATATTTAAGGTTTGTTGGTGAAGCTTTGGTGTTGAAGTTTTGTAGGTGAAGCTTTGAGGTTGGAGCTTTGTTGGGTGCCATGAATTGATTTCGCTTCACACTCTCTTGATCAAGATAGTGTGAAGCTTTTGTAAGGGAAGCTTTTGTGTTGAACCTTTGTAGGTGAAGCTTTTGTGGGTGAAGCTTTTGTGGTGGGTGAAGCTTTTATGGGTGAAGCTTTTATGGATGAAGCTTTTGTAGGTGAAGCTTTTGTAGGTGAAACTTTTGTTGGTGAAGCTTTTATGGGTGAAGCTTTTGTAGGTGAAGCTTCTGTGGTGGGTGAAGCTTTTGTGGGTGAAGCTTTTGTGGGTGAAGCTTTTATGGGTGAAGCTTTTGTAGGTGAAGCTTTTGTGGTGGGTGAAGCTTTTATGGGTGAAGCTTTTGTAGGTGAAGCTTTTGTGGTGGGTGAAGCTTTTGTGGGTGAAGCTTTAATGGTGGGTGAAGCTTTTGTTTGTGAAGCATTTATGGGTGAAGCTTTTGTAGGTGAAGCTATTGTGGGTGAAGCTTTTATGGGTGAAGCTTTTATGGGTGAAGCTTTTATGTTGAAGCTTTGTAGGTGAAGCTTCGGAGATGAAGCTTTGTAGGTGAAACTTTTGTGTTGAAGCTTTTGTAGGTGAAGCTTTGGAGTTGAAGCTTTGTAGGTGAAGCTTTGGAGATGAAGCTTTTGTTGGGTACCATGAATTGATTTTGCTTCACACTATCTTGATCAAGATAGTGTGAAGCTTTTGAGAATTTGTAGTTGTCCTCCATTGATTAAGCTTTGTTGAATTTCACAATTTTTATTTTTTTTTATTTTTATTTTTTTTGGGAGACTAGAAATTTGAAAATGTGGGAGAGACAACATATACAAATTTTGCTTCCACACTGTTGAGCAAGAGATTGTGATGCAAGCCACACCTTGTAGTAGTCGAAGGTTTGGATAAACCATGTAAATTGAATTTGCTTCGAACAGTCTTGATCAAAAGTGTGTGAAGCTTTCTACGAGTTGTAGTTACCCTTCATTGATGAAGCTTTTGTTGGCACCATAAATTGGTTTTGCTTCACACTGTCTTGATCAAAAGTGTGTGAAGCTTTTGAGAATTATGGTTGAACTATTTGATGAAGCTCTTATTCGCATCATAAATTGGTTTTGCTTCACACTGTCTTGATCAAGAGTGTGTGAAGCTTTTGAGAATTGTGGTTGGCCTCCATTGATGAAGCTCTTATTGACACCCTAAATTGATTTTGCTTCACACTGTCTTGATCAAGACTGTGTGAAGCTTTTGAGAATTGTGGTTACCTTCCATTGATGAAGCTATTCTTGGCACCATAAATTGGTTTTGCTTCACACTGTCTTGATCAAGAGTGTGTGAAGCTTTTGAGAATTGTGGTTAAACTCCTTCGATGAAGCTTTTGTTTGCACCATAAATTGGTTTTGCTTCACACTGTCTTGATCAAGAGTGTGTGAAGCTTTCTGTGAGTTGTAGTCTTTGCATTGTTACAGAGGAGAAATGTCCAAAACAGATGCAAGAGGGTTGAATAGCTTGATCTTCGTATGCCATGCACTGAAGTTGTTGTTGGCTTGCAATAAGACTTTGTTGGTGACTATAACTCTTGTTGGGCATAAGTGCTCCCCTAGTTGAGTTGTCAAGCTTGAAGGTTTTTGATTATTTATGAATGCTAGGAGTTCACATGTACAAGTTGTACCACTCGTCTTCTGGTAGGCGGAATGAATGGTGAGTTGCTTTCATCACTTGGTTGGTGGTACGAAGGTGAGTTCCTTCATCACATTTCATCACCTGGTTGGTGGCATGAAGATAAGTTCCTTCTTTACCTGGTTGGTGGCATTAATGGCAAGTTTCCAAATGATATTAGAGTACGGGTTGTACATTTCATCACCTGATTGATGCATGAAGGAGAGTACAAGTTGTACATTTCATCACGTAGTTGGTGGTATGAAGATGAGTTCCTGCTTCACCTGGTTGGTGGCATGAGTGGCAAGTTTCCAAATGATATTAGAGTACGGTTGTACATTTCATCACCTAGTTGGTGGCATGAAGGAGAGTACAGGTTATACATTTCATCACCTAGTTGGTGGCATCACCTGGTTGGTGGTATGAAGGAGAGTACAAGTTGTACATTTCATCACTTGGTTAGTGGCATGAAGGAGAGTACGGGTTGTACATTTCATTACTTGGTTGGTGGCATGAAGATGAGTTCCTTCTTCACATTTCATCATCTGGTTGGTGAGAATAAGGGCAAGGTGTCGATGCACATTGTAGCAAGTGTCGAATGACACAAAGTATGTTGAACCCTTTCGAAACACAGTTGACTTATGTATGAATGTGTTGGAATGTATGATTGAACGAATATACTGTGAAGTTGTTTGTTTATTTGTATAGTCTTGTTAACATATACATAGACTTTGTTTCATGTTGGAAACATTCATGTTGAAGCTTTGAACCCGAGTGTTTCATTGCTAGGAATGTAAGAGGATTAGGACTAAGTTGTCTAAATCACCTCTTTATTGAATTCATGCCAAATAGTCTGTGTTACATAGGATGCTGAATGGCTGAAGCTTAACACTTGTACAATGTGAGTTTACATGTAATAGTACTTCAAGTGATCAGCGTTCCATGGATGGCCAAGGGTCTTGCTATTGGAGCTTCTAAGCTTGTAGGAGCCAGGACGACTGATGCCAACAACTTCAAACGGTCCATCCCAGTTTGGATTAAGTGTTCCTTCACTCAGGATTCTATCACAGAGTAATCTTTTCTTCAATACCCAATGCCCCACTTTGAAAGAACGAGGTTTGACCCTTGAGTCATAGTAGTTGGAGATTGATAAGCTCATATTTATATATATTTTACGTAAAATTCACTTGTCTTTTCTTAGTTAGTTCCTTATATTTTTGAGCTATTTACTATGTTTTTGTGTTTTGTGTGATTTATCAAGCAAAGAAAAGAAAAGTAGCACAAGTGAGATATTAAGTAACAAATTCGTCAAAACTGCCTGTGCAGATTAGCTGACTTTGGAAGCATGTTACGAAAAACTCAGAATGAATGAGAGAATGAGCCTTATATGCTTGGAAAGCTACAGATGTCTATGTTCTGGAGCAATTTACGGATTGTTAATATCATTTTCTAGAAGAAGTTATTGGCATAGTAACACTTAAAGGTTCAGAAAAGGGCTAAGCAGATTTGGCTAATAAAATGAGAAAGTAAAGGCACTTGTTTTGTGTTTTGCTTTGTCATCAACACTCAGCAGCCAATGGGGTTATGATTGCACTCATTTGGCTTTGGAGCAAGTAGAAATTCACAGCTAGAAAGAGAAGGCACGACACATGCAAAAGAGAAACATGGACATCTACACACATGCAAACTGCACAGGTTGGAGGGCATACACACACTCTACATGGACATCACACACACAACAAGAAAGGCACGGCATGGAGGGCTTGGCATGGGCAGAAAATGCGTGGATTGTTGGCTAAAATAATGAAGAACATGTGTGTGCAAATGTAAAGGAAAAAAACACACACATGGGCAAAGGAAACACACACACTTGGGCAGAAAATGGCAGATTTCATCCATCCTCCACCACAATCCATTCACCACCATACATACTTTCAGCCATTCGTCCATAAAAACTACCACTCAAACCTTCACCCAACCCTTGTGCCGCAACAAAGAAGAAGAATGAGAGCCCTTGGACGTGCTTGCTATTCAAGTTAGAGTTGCTGGAACGTTTTATGTGTAATCTTTCTTTTGTTTTCAATGTTTAAGTTCAATAATCTTTGTTTTGCGAACATGAGTGGCTAAACCCGTTTTTGCTAGGGGAATTTCAAAACCATGACTATATTTGCAATATGAATTGATTACTTTCAATTGTGATTTCATAAATTATGAATGCAATTTACTTAACTGTTTGATTCAAAACTTATTCTTGTATGTTAATTGAGGGTCGACACTTAGTTGGCATGCATGAATTTGATGCTAGAATATAAGGGAGTTTCACTTAATCGTTATGAACTTATATTCACAAGTAGTGAAGGTTGCTAGTCACAATCGCGTTAAGTAAATTCTTGGCATAAGTTTCATGCAATTCATAGTTACAAGTGCCTCGTCAATGCTTATGATTTTCATAGAACTTAATGATCTTTGCTCGTATCTCTATTATGCAATTCATGTAGGGAACTTGTGAGGAATAATTTGGGTTGTCGCATGCAATCATCCAATTCAATGAAAATAGGAAAATCTGAGGGTTAATTAGTGCAATTCACAATTAATCTGGGGCATTGAGATTTATGGTTTATCGAAAGAACAACTGAACATCAATTTGTATGCAAGTGTGTCATGTGTGGAGAAGGACTCTCTAGCTAGCCCATCAACCATCCAATTTACCAAATTCGTGCAACTTTCTGTTTGAGTTTTTAGTTTATTTATTTTGCTTCAAATTAGACAAAAACAAAACCCCCTTTTACTTTCTTGTTTCAAAGTGTTAAATTCTTGTTTTGTTTGTGTTTTTGAGTGTTTTGATTCAAGTCAAAACACTAAATTCGTCCAAAGTTGTTTTAGAGTCCAAATCTGTCCAATTTGTGTTTTTAGGCAGTTTTGAGTGTTATTAAGTTGTTTTGAATCTTTAGAATCTGTTTTGAATCCCTTGAGTCTATTCAAACGTTTTTAATATTGTTTTTATGTTTTTGAGTCAGTTTAGAGGTTTTAACAAGCCCTCCTAACGCTCGGTTTAAGAACGATCCCTACTTGCATTTATACTACAATTTAACAACAAGACGATTTAATTTGAGTGCTTAACTTTTATTGCAAGCAAATTTTGGCGCCGTTGCCGGGGATTACCAACTTTGCTAATCCCCCGTTGTTTCTTTTTCATGTCCTTTGTTTTAGTTACCGACTTTGTTTCTATTTGTGTCTTTTATTTGTACTTATGATATTTGATTTAGTTTTGTTTCCTTGATTTCAGGTACTAGAGAAGTAAGACATGGATTTTGCTACCATTCAAGTTCAATTGGCGAAACTTACTTCTTAATTGTCACAATATGCCGAAAGGACCACAATGCAAAGTGTCCCTACATATGGTGTGTCCTATGGGCAAGGATATCCAACTCATCAATGTTCTCAATTCGCTGCGAATGAAGATACTTGGGGTTATCAAAGCCATAGCCAATCATGGGACAACATGTTTTCCAACGCTTACAATTCGGATTGGAGAGATTATTCAGATTACATGTGTGGAGAACCGCAACAATTCCAACAAGATGGATATTGGCAGCAAGAAGAGGCATCTGACCCATCCCAGCCACCACAACAATCTGCCCAATTCAATTCAGGTACATCTTTGGATAATGATATGTTTAATAAGTTACTCACCTCTTTGAACCAGGATGTAGAAAACCGAAACAAGGAGGTACAAAATCAAGCCAAGAAGACGGGCGAATTGGAAAAGCATTTTGGGCAGATTATGGAGTTCACGGCACAAATTCAAGAGCAAAGTGAACTCTCCAACTTAACTGTTGAAAATTTGAAGGAAGATTTTGAAATCCATGATGCTATCACTTTGGGAAGTGCTATGGAGGTTGGAGGTGAACCCAAGACATCCAAACCAAGCCAAAACATGGATGAACATCTGCTGCTCGAAAAAGAGGAAAGTAACAAGGCCACGACAAGGAAAGAACCACCCTTGCCACAACCCTATATGTCCTCTATGCTGTCCGCTACAACTAAGGTAAGCCTAAATTCAATTTGTCCTGGCCCTGTTTCACCAAATATCCTTATTCCTTGTAGGATCATGCAATCCAAGGAAGAAGAGGGTGAGAAAGGCATCTTCGAAACCTTTCCAAAGAATCAAGAGCAAGAAGTGGATGGGGAATGTCTAGAACTCATCAAAGAAGATACACTTGAGACGAAAATTCCCAAAGAGGTTGGATTTTATGACACGGGAAAAGTCATAACTCTCAAAACACCAAATCTGGCCAAGTCCCATATCCCTGCAACTTTCAAAGATGTGGTGTTCGTAATTGAGTTTGTGTTGGAGCAAGCAAGTAAGCCATCTTCTCCAACTTCGATTTTATTATATACTAACTTGCTGATTTTGATGATTCAGGCACCTACACTAGAATTTAAACCATTGTCGGATCATGTCAAGTCTCACCTTCCATTCAAGGATCAATTCCATGCTATGGGCCCTATCCAAGTTTAGAAGGAAGTTTCGTCCGGCTGGAAGACGTTAAAACAAGCGCTTCTTTAAAGGCAACCCATGTATTCAAATAAAGAAGATCTATGAATCGCTTCACAATCAGTTTTGCGTTTCTAAAAACCTTCCCTTTTTTGTCATTTTTATTTGTTGCTTATTTAATTCTTTTTGGGTGTGGGTTTATTTTTGAAACTTTGACAGATATGCAAGGTATTTTTACATTAAAATTCATTGAAAATGAACAGGAGGTAGAAAAATACAAGAGAGAGCCTTCACAAAGGTTGCTTAGAAGAAGTCTCAGTAGTCGGCGGAGCCTCAGCAGTCGGCGGAGCCCCAGAAGGAGAAGGTATCGGAGGTTGATCATTTGGAGCTTCAGTATGCGATACAGCCCCAGAAGACGAAGGCAAATGCCGTTGGAACATACCCATAAACCTCTGATGATCAAGTAAAATCTGACCATCAGATTCCTGCATCTGGTCAATCTTCCTCTTCATGTTTGTAGCATAGTTATGTGAGAGCTTGTGCAACTGTTTATTCTTATGCTTGAGCCCTTTAATCTCCTGCTTGAGACTCATCACTTCAGCTGCCAATGACTCAACTTGACGGGTTCGAGCAAATAGACGTTGGGCCATATTAGACACAGAACCTGCACACTGCACACTGAGAGCCAGAGAATCCTTAACAGCCAACTCATCAGAACGTTTGGAAAGTAGTCTGTTATCTTGGGGAGTGACAAGGTTCCGGGCCACCACCGTAGCAGTCATGTCATTCTTCATCACCGAATCCCCAACGGTAAGAGAACCAGTAGGGGATATGAAGGATGGGCGCCATATGTTTTCTGGAGAAGGCATGGAAGCCTCTTCACCAAGGTTCAAGTCAAAACGATGGTTGGACGACCAGACATTTTCAAACGTGTTGAAGAACGAAGAGGTCGGACAAGTCAAGATCTTAGAAGTGCAAGAAGAAAGTTTCTAACAGGCAGAAATTCAAGTGTGCTTTGAAACGAACTGTGTGCGTCTATTTAAATCAGCATGCGACGGGATTTCAGAGATCGAAGAGGCGAGTTCAGAATTCAAAGAGGCCAATTCAAAAATCGAAGAGGCGCTAGCTTTCTCAAAAGCTGCGCTTGCTCAGAACCCACGGGCCATCCTCCTTTTCCAGATTTGTCCGCACATGTCACATGCAACCTCTGCAGTCGACGGAGCTCAGAACTCGAAGAGGCAAGCTCAGAACTCGAAGAGACAAAGGTCAGAACTCGAAGAGGCAAGCTCAGAAATCAAAAAGGCATCTGTTTTTCCAGACATGTCCGCATCTGCACACTTAGCTTTGCGGAAATCACGGGCAGTTTGTCGAAGCGCAGATTCCAAATATCGAAGAGGCATTTGGTTTTCTAGACGTGTCAGCGCCTGTCACATGCAGAGTCAGCTTTGCAAAAATTACAGGCAATCTGTCAAAAATCTCTTGTGAAGTAGAAAACACATGAAGTTTACTATTAAATCATCCAACGGTTGCTGACAAGGGTGAAAGAATAGTACCAGTTATTAATTCCTATAAATGTCACCCTTCACTCTCCATGCAAGGCAGACATACATAACTTTTCTTCATCTCCGAGAATGTTTTCCCAACGAAGCCTCTCGAGTCACTCAGTGTTCATTATTCCTTGGGGTACCTCTGCAAACAACTCATCCAAAGCAAAAGTATTTCATATCATGAAGGTTGAAAGCAAGAGTATCTCTGATATGAGCATATTTATGCGATTGAGTTAGCTTGTTCTCATGCATTTATGTTGTTATTTCTTAGTTAATTATGTATTTTAAGCTATTTTCGTGTGTTTGTAGGTCCATAGGCCTTATAAAGCAATAAGGTGCATTTTGGTGCATTTTGGAGCAGTTTTGGGCTTGGAATGGATAGCACATGCATGGAGCAAGGTGGATGGACGAAATTGAAGACTAAAGAGGCTTGGAATGTGTTAAAAAGAAAGAAGAATTAATGTAAAAATGACAAATCGCTCAGCAAACAAAGAAGAAACATGAGTCAAGATTACCTTATCATCATCCATGTTCCCTCCTTGCACTTAATTGCTACACCATTCCTTGTTCCCTCCATCATTTCAGATTTCATGCGAACAAACCTTCAAACACTCACCAACACCTTGTGCCATAGCAAAGGAAGGAAAGGAAAGTGCTTGGACGTGCGTGCTGTCAACTTGGATCGTTGGAGCGTTTAGGTGTTTTCTTTCTTTTGTTTCCAATGTTAAATTCATTTTCTGATTTTGTTGCACTTATGAGCGGCTAAACCCCCATTTAGTTAGGGGGAAGTTTGAAGCCATGAACATGCTTGAGATATGAATTGATTTCTTCCAATTGTGATTTGATAAGTTGTGATTGCAATTCAATTATCTATTTTATTCATAACAGATTCTTGTATGTTTATTAAGGATGCATACTTAATTTTCATGCATAAATTAGATGCTAGAATATAAATGAGTTTCACCTAATCGTTACAAGTGTATATTCATGAGTAGTGAAGGTTGTTTATCACAATCGCATTAATTGAATTCTTGGCAATTGTATCATGCATTCATAATTATAATTGTCTCGTCAACACTTATGATTTTCATTGAACGTAATGATCTCTGATTGTATCTCTATTATGCATTCATATAGGGGACTTTTAGAGAATGATTTGGGTTGTCGCATGCATTCATCCAATTCAATGAGTAAAAGAAAATCTGAGGGTTAATTTGTGCATCACGGTTAATCTGGGGTGTTAAGCATAATAGTTTATTGAAAAGCAGTTGGAAATCGATTCATGTACAAGAGTGTCATGTGTGAAGAACGGACCTCTAACTAATCCATCCATCATTTTATTTCTCAAATTCATTTTAGAATCTGCCTAGTTTTATAACTTGATTGTTTATTTCAAATTCATCCAAACCAAAATCCCCTTTTTACTTTCTTGTTTCAAAGTGTTAAATTTCTATTTTGTTTGTGTTTTTGAGTGTTTTGATTCAAGCCCAAACACTAAATTCGTCCATAGTTGATTTAGAGTCCAAATCTGCCCAGTTTGTGTTTTTAGGCAGTTTTGAGTGTTTTTAAGTTGTTTTGAATCTTTAGAATCTGTTTTGAGTTTATAGAGTCTAGTTAAGTGTTTTTAAGTTTCTTTTTGTAAGTCAGTTTAGTTTAGATTAGCAATCCCTCCTAATCCCCGGTCCAGAACGATCCCTACTTATACATATACTACAATTGTCAAAAGAGGGTTTAATTTGAGTGCTTAAATTTCATCGCATCAATCTCATATCATGCTTTCTCCCTGTCCTTCTCCTTGTCGTTGTTTTCATTTGCGCGACACGGAGAAAGAGAGCAATCAGCCAGCACTTGGTATCAATCTTCTGATCTGGAACCAACTGCCTGGAACCCTTTCCTGATTGCTTACCTAGCCCTGCTCTCGAGTACTCATCTTCAACATCTTATGCTTCCTCTTCGTCTACCACATCTGCCTAGGGAACAGATAAGGGAAGTGAAAATGATACCTCGAAGCATGTGGAGACAAGGTACTAATTCATCCTCAGCTAGGGACAAGGAGAAAGAAAGCAAGAGGTGGGCACTTGGAAAGATTGAAGAAAGAAACAGACCAACACCTCTACCTTGTGCTTGCCTGCCGTGCAGAAGAAACAAGCAGAGAAGAATGCAGACTGCACAACCAAGGAACTCTAATATTTCTCGCTCAGAATTCCAAACCAGTTCGAGATCAAAGCTATGGAAAGTCAACAAGATCATCTATCTCCAAAACCAGATTTGCGTTCTTAAACTCTAGTCTGTCTGGTTTTTACTTTGCTATTCTTGTCATGTTTATTTGTTGTTTGTTTATTTGCTTGTTTGAGTGTAAGTCTATGTGTGAAACATTAAGGACAATGTTTGATTTAAGTGTGGGGGGGGTAAACAAGCTGTTTTGCATGATTTTCTTGGGTTTTATTCACCTATCACTTACAATGTTGGTTTTCACTGTTTTTAAGCGTTTGTAGTGTGTTTTGACATAAAAATCCGAAAATTTGATAAAAATTTGAAAAATTATTTTGAAAAAGCCAAAATGAGTTGTTTTTGTGTGTTTATTTGTGTCTTAGGGTACCTTCCAACACAATGAGGAGGATTTGGTTTTTAATTACATGGCTATTAAAGAGAGTTATAAACATGGATGAAAATTTGATTTACTCTTTGGTGTATGCTTGGTTGTGGTTATAATTTATGAATTCACATGCAATTATAAAGGAAAAATCAGTTTTGTAACATGCTTGAAAGAAGGAACTCAAATGTAAGCTACAACCTTGTGAGACTTTAGCCTAAACGTTTATTTGGAGAGTTAATAATCTGTGCATCATTGTTTTCTAAAGTCATTGCATGATCTCATTATTCTTTGCTTGGTTGCTACTTAGAAGGCGTTTCATCAGTTAGTTCCAAATGCTAGAACTCATGCCTATTTCATTCAAAGCGTGTTGTTGATTGGCATAATAGATATTCAAGATGAAGTTGTGTAGTGACCACCACAGCCAAATTGTCGTGCCCTATTTCATTATGTGTTTAAGTTTAACCCCGTTGAGCCTTGTGTAGCCTATGTTCTTTGTTAACCCACACTATCCTCACCTAGCCTAGATAACGACCATCCATACCCTTGTTCTTGAAGCATAGTAAACATAATTTAGAAGGAATTCCTTTTGTTGAACTTTTGCAGAAAAACAAGTGTGGGGGAAGTGATTCTTGTGTGTGTGTGTGTGCCAAAGTCCTTAATAAGGCACCGGTATCGCTTCATATATGTGAGTACTAGTTTTCATGTTTACATCAATTTTCTCACATGTACCTAGTGTAGGGTGTGTAGTCAGAAAATCTGAGTGAAAATTGAGTGCATATCTTGTAAGGAATTGAGCAAATTCTCTAAGGCACGTTACTACATTCAAGACATCGTTTTAATTGGTTAAATGTGAACTAGTAAGTGGTGACTGTGATTAAGTATGTGCTCAAGTGTTAAGTTGACTAAAATATGTGGGAATGATGATTTTTAACTTGTCATGCTCGTTGGAAATCCCTGAGGCAAACGTTGGAAGGTTTAGGTTGTGTTTTGTTTTCTTTATTTTGCTCGAGGACTAGCAAAAGTTAAGTGTGGGGGTATTTGATAAGCTCATATTTATATATATTTTACATAAAATTCACTTGTCTTTTCTTAGTTATTTCCTTATATTTTTGAGCTATTTACTATGTTTTTGTGTTTAGTGTGATTTATCAAGCAAAGAAAAGAAAAGTAGCACAAGTGAGATATTAAGTAACAAATTCGTCAAAACTGCCTGTGCAGATTAGCTAACTTTGGAAGCATGTTTCGAACATCTCAGAATGAATGAGAGAATGAGCCTTATATGCTTGGAAAGCTACGGATGTCTATTTTCTGGAGCAATTTACGAATTGTTAATATCAGTTTTCTAGAAGAAGTTATGGGCATTGTAACACTGAAAGGTTCAGAAAAGGGCTAAGCAGATTTGGCTAATAAAATGAGAAAGTAAAGGCACTAGTTTTGTGTTTTACTTTGTCATCAACACTCAGCAGCAAATGGGGTTATAATTGCACTCATTTGGCTTTGGAGCAAGTGGAAATGCACAGCTAGAAAGAGAAGGCATGACACATGTAAAAGAGAAACATGGACAGCTACACATATGCAAACTGCACAGGTTTGAGGGCATACACACACGCTACATGGACAACACACACACAACAAGAAAGGCACGACATGGAGGGCTTGTCATGGGCAGAAAATGGGTGGATTGTTGGCTGAAATAATGAAAAACATGTGTGTGCAAATGCAAAGGAAAAACACACACACATGGGCAAAGGAAACACACACACATGGGCAAAGGAAACACACACACATGGGCAGAAAATGGGTTGATTTGTGGCTGAAATCATGAAGAACATGTGTGTAAATGTAAATGATGTTTTGTGGCTGAAATGATGGAGGTTGTGTATGTGCAAATGTAAAGGGAAACATGGACATCACACACCCATACAAACTGCACATACAAGAAATTGAAGTGGTCCTCTCCTTAACGTACAAATACATCCACCATTCCCCTTCCTAAGAACCATCTTGATCCATCAAAAAAGAGCTACATTCACAAACACAAATACCATCTTCATCCATTCATTCCCACATATCCATACACATCCTAGACATTTGTGCTACAACAAGGTGGTGAAAACAAAGGTCCTTGGCGTTTCAAGCTTGGAAGATTGGAGCGTTTTAGGTGTACTTCATTCTTGCTTTTAATGTCTGCTTTGTTATTTTCTGATTTTGTTGCAACTATGAATGGCTAAACCCCTATTTAGTTAGGGGGAATTTCAAAACCATGACTATATTTTCAATATGAATTGATTACTTTCAGTTGTGATTTCATAAATTGTGAATGCAATTTACTTAACTGTTTGATTCAAAACTTATTCTTGTATGTTAATTGAGGGTCGACACTTAGTTGGCATGCATGAATTTGATGCTAGAATAGAAGGGAGTTTCACCTAATCGTTATGAACTTATATTCACATGTAGTGAAGGTTGCTAGTCACAATCGCGTTAAGTAAATTCTTGGCATAAGTTTCATGCAATTCATAGTTACAAGTGCCTCGTCAATGCTTATGATTTTCATAGAACTTAATGATCTTTGCTCGTATCTCTATTATGCAATTCATGTATGGAACTTGTGAGGAATAATTTGGGTTGTCGCATGTAATCATCCAATTCAATGAAAATAGGAAAATTTGATTGTTAATTAGTGCAATTCACGGTTAATCCGGGGCATTGATATTTATGGTTTATCGAAAGAACAACTGAACATCAATTTGTATGCAATTGTGTCATGTGTGGAGAATGACTATCTAGCTAGCCCATCAACCATCCAATTTACCAAATTCGTGCAACTTTCTGTTTGAGTTTTTAGTTTACTTGTTTTGCTTCAAATTAGACAAAAACAAAACCCCCTTTTACTTTCTTGTTTCAAAGTGTTAAATTCCTGTTTTGTTTGTGTTTTTGAGTGTTTTGATTCAAGTCAAAACACTAAATTCGTCTGAAGTTGTTTTAGAGTCCAAATCTGCCCAATTTGTGTTTTTAGGCAGTTTTGAGTGTTATTAAGTTGTTTTAAATCTTTAGAATCTGTTTTGAATCCCTTGAGTCTATTCAAATGTTTTTAATATTGTTTTTATGTTTTTGAGTCAGTTTAGAGGTTTTAGCAAGCCCTCCTAATCCTCGGTTTAAGAACGATCCCTACTTGCATTTATACTACAATTTGACAACAAGAGGGTTTAATTTGAGTGCTTAACTTTTATCGCAAGCAGAGATGTGCTGCTTGTAGGCAACATTCCTCAGGTGAACCTGGTTTCTGTGTTCCTCGACTAGATCTAAGTTGAGGGTAAGTTGTTTGTCATTTTCACTTTGCACATAGTTCTGGACTCGGAACGTTGCTTGCTCAAAACTCAACTGAGACAACTGACTCTGTACCAAAGGTAAGTGAGAATGGGGTTTCTCCTGTTGGGGTACAAATTCTGGCCAACAACCTTTAGCCTTGTCCAGGCTGGTTTTCAACGTTCATTTGATTATTTTGTTGATGGCTTCAACTTGTCCATTAGACTGGGGATGAGCTGGGGAGGCAAAACATAAGTTGATGTTGAACTTAGAGCAGAACGTCCTGAACTTATTATTGTCGAACTGTCGCCTGTTGTCAATGACGATCGCATTGGGAATGCCGAATCTGCAAAAGATGTTCTTCCATACGAAGTTTTCTATTTTTGCCTTAGTAATGGTTTCCAAGGGATCTACTTCAGCCCACTTTGTGAAGTAGTCAACTCTAACGACTGCATAGCGGACCTTGCCCTTCCTTGCAGGCATTGGGCCTATCAAATCAAGTCCCCATTGGGTGAAGGGCCAAAGGCTGATCATAGGAGTGAGCGGCTCGAGAGGGGAGTGGGGAATAGTTGCGTAGCGTTGACACTTATCACATGAACGGGATATTCTGATGGCATCTTGGTGGAGTGTTGGCCAGTAATATCCTTGGCGAAAAGCCTTGTGTGCTAAGGATCGAGATCCAGCATGATATTCGCAGACTGCTTCATGTATTTCTCGAATGACAGTTTCCGCCTCCGTAGGTGTAAGGCATCTTAAGTATGGTAGGTTAAAACCCCGCTTGTAGAGTTGGTCATTGATGATCAAGTAACTAGTAGCCTTGTATCGAATCTGCTTAACTTGGACTTTATCATTTGGAAGTGTGCCATGAGCAAGGAATCTATAAATCGAGGTAATCCAACTATCCCCCTGTTGTAAGTTGCACACTTCCACAGCCATGGTGCTTGGTGCTGCCAACAATTCGACCTAAATTTTTCTCCCAATCTTGTTTTCCACCGCTGAGGCGAGGCGAGCCAAAGAATTTGCATGACTGTTTGCCGCTCGAGGAATTTAGGTGATCTAGTAGTGGAAGTGCTTGAGCAACAATTGTGTTTGTGCCAGATATGCTGCCATGGAGCTATCTTTAGTGTCAAAGTTATTGGTGACCTGGTTAACCACCAATTGGGAGTCATTGAAGATATCAATTTGTTTAACACCAAGGTGTTTGGCCAAATGTAAACCTGCTAGGAGGGCTTTATATTCGGCCTCATTATTCGACGCCTTGAATTTGAAACGAAGGGCATACTCCATCGCCACTTTGTCAGGGGTCGTAGGGACTAGTCCTGCTCCACAACCCTGTTGGTTGGATGAGCCATCAACATATAGACTCCATTATGGGGCTCTTGGTTCTATTTTCTGAGCTTTCGAGGGTAATGAAACCACTTCTTAAGGCGTAGAAACAATGTCAGCATGATATGTGAAATTGACGATGAAGTCTGCCACTGCTTGGCCCTTCTCAGCTGGCTTTGGTTGGTAGGAGATGTCAAACTCACCCAATGCTATCACCCATTTGATCATTCACCCCGAAGTGTCAGGACTTTGGAGTATCTGTCGAAGAGGATGATTGGTAAGCACGATGATGAAGTGTGCTTGGAAGTAAGGGCGAAGTTTTTGAGAACGAACTTACTACTGAAGCTAATACCGACAAATAGATAATGAGAGTGTCACAAACTTCAGGTTTATAGAGCAATGGGCTTTACTTATGTAGTCTTTAAGGTTCTTGAATGCCTCGGCACATTCATCAGTCCATGTAATGTACTTTTTACTTCCCTTAAGTTCTTTGAAGAAATGAGCATATCTGACCGCGGCCTTAAAGATGAACCTAGTTAAGGCTGCCACCTTGCTGGTAAGGCTTTGGATGTATTTTGAAGTTACCGGTTCCTTCATGTCAAGGATTGCTTTGATCTTCTCGGGATTAGCCTCAGCGCCTCTTTGGCCTATCATGAAGCCTAAGAATTTGCCAGAGCTTACGCCAAAGGCACATTTGTTGAGGTTCAACCTCATTCGATACCTCGTCAGAATGGTGAAAGTTTCAGATAGGTTGGTGATATGTTGGTCAATATGTTTTCTCTTGACTAGCATATCATACACGTAAACTTCCATGCTTTTCCCATTATGTTTGACGAACATCGAATTGACTAGTCTCTGATAAGTTTCCCCTGCATTCTTTAGGCCGAAGGGCATGAGTTTATAGCAATATAGTCCACTGTCAGTAGTGAAGGCTATGTGTTCTTGGTCCGGAGGGTTCATGAGGATTTGGTTGTATCCTGAGTAAGCATCCATGAAGCTTAGGAGTTCACACCCTGTCGTAGAGTCTATAAGTCTGTCTATGAGAGGAAGAGGAAAGCTATCCTTCAGGCATCCTTTGTTTAGGTCAGTGTAATCGACACACATTCTCCACAAGACCTTTTGGAGCAAGAGACTTTCCTTGGTCGGATTCTTCTTAACAAGGACAATATTTGCTACCTACGTTGGATAATTGACTTCACCGACAAAGCCTATGCCTTTGAGTTTTTCAACTTCTGTCTTCATTGCCTCATACCGTTCAGCGTCATAAGATCTTCGCTTCTGTCTCACTAGCTTGGTCTTGGGGTCAATACTTAAGCGATGACAGATGATATCGGGTGAGATGCCTGGCATGTCCTCGTATGACCAGGTGAAGACCTCAATGTTCTCTTGCAAAAAATAGATCAATGCCAACCAAATAGGTGGTGACAAGGTGGGGCCAATCTTCACAATGCGATCTTGATAATCTTTTGAGATAGAAACCTTCTCCAACTCTTCAGCGGGTTGTGTTTGTTGGGTGAAAGAGTCATCTTGAGGATCGTCGGGTTAACTGTTACCACCGTGAAGATCCAAGTTGGCTTCATCCGAGCTAGTCTTTATGACTTGGTCATGTATAGAAAATGTTTCCTTGGGCACAAGTAGGTGTTATTGCTTAACCAAAGTGTTGTAATATGACCGTGCACTAAGTTGATCTCCTCTGATGTAACCATGGCCATAGAAGGTTGGAAATTTCATCAACAACATATGTGTGGATACCATGGCCTTGAGATCATTGATGCTTGTGCGTCCAAAGATAACATTGTATGCCGTTGGGCAATCAATCACCAGGAAGATAGTGGTAATGGTAGCTGTGTAAGAGCCTGTACCAATGGTGAAGGTAAGTGTATGCTCCCTAAAGGTTGCACGATATCACTGGAGAAGCTTATCAGAGGAAAAATCGAGTGATCGAGCAAGTGTTCAACTACATTAAATGCCCCGAAAGCTAAAGCAAACATGATATTGACCGAAGCCCCTGTGTCTACCAGGATTCGCCATACTTCAAAGTTGGCTATGTAAGCCTTCACGATCAGTGGGTCGTTGTGAGGGTAGATGATACTTCTTTCTTCCTCAGGGTAGAAACATATTGGATCCCAGTTAGGCTTTTGATACTTGCCTCCCCTGATGTCTTCCACGTGAAACACTTGATGGCCAGGCCTTAAAGCTCGTTCATTGTTTTTCATGGCCCTATTGGAAGATTCAAATATGGGTGTGCCGCCGCTTATGGAATATATCATATTCACTTGGCGTTGGTTACGGTTATCTCTTGAAGGGTGAAGAAGGAATCGATCAATTTTTCCTTCACATGCCAAAGCTTTAATATGATCACGAATGATGATACACTTCTCGCCGTCATGGTCGTTATGCTTGTAGTAGCAGGAAAACATGCCCGTGTTCTTCGTGGGCTTGTAACCCGACTGCCTCGGCATTGGCTTCGGTATCAGGTGTGCTATGCTGGGGTAAATGAGCACGCATGTGGTGTTCAAAGGTGTGTATGTTTCATACCTCAGGGTAGGGCCTGTCCTAACATCTGCTTGGCCCACTGTGTTAACTGCCTAGGGGCGGGCATTATCGTGGCGATACCCTTGGTTATCGTGATAGTGTCCCTTAATCCTTTTACTAAAATGAGACTGGTGAGGATGGAAATCTTTCCTTTTGCCTTAAGGTTGATATGTCTGTTGACTTGGCAAAGTATAAAGTAAGGCAAGGGGAGGCACCGCTGCCGTTTGGAAGGTCGAGGTCTTCTCATTTGGTTGGATCTGGCTTCCACTCCCTACTTGTTGATAAGGGGTGGCTGTGGGGGTTTCCCTTGATATGTCCTTACCTCGGCGGAGGCATGGTTGTAAGCATGTGCCATCACCTCAGAGTAAGTCTTCCAAGTGTTGGCATTGATCATGTACTTGAAGAAACAATCACGTAGGCCTGCCGTGCAGGCTTTGAGGGCAGTCTTGTTATCTGCCTCGGCATAACGGGAATACTCATGGCTGAAGCAGCCAGCATACATACGTACTGACCTGTTTGCCTTATGGCGAATAGTGTACAAGTCATCTGCAGAGTGCAAGCGATCGGTATGGAAAAAGTGTTGAGAAACAAATAGTTTCCTCAATTCCTCAAATGAGTCTACCGTCTTAGATGGAAGACGGCAATACCAGTTTAGAGCTCCATCAGAGAGGGTGGAGGGGAAGAGAAGACATCGCACTTCGTCAGTGTGCATCTGGTATGCCATGGTGGACTCAAAGAGGTTAAGGTGTTTAATCGGGCCCTTCTTTCCAGTATAGAGTTGCAAGCCAAGCTTCTGCTTTGTTTTGACTTGGAGAAGAGTGTCAAGGATCCTCCTTGTAAGAGGGCCAGGCCTAGGTTGGTTCCAATCAGGTATCTCGGCTTGTCGTTCGGCCTTTAACTTGTTTACTTCCTTAAGGAGTTGTAGGGCAAGAGGGTCCTGAGTGGAGTCATGTACCACTGAAGCTTTCTTTCGTAAATCTCCATCTCCTCTTGGAAGTAGGAAGGTTTGATCAAAAGCATGTGATTTTTCCCTGGACTCGCCGTACTGACTTCCAAGGTATGTCTGTCGGAATATCTCTGAGTCCCCTATACCTTCATGTTCCTCTAAGACTTGTTTCCTCTTCCCCAAATTGATAGCTGGCCTGGGACATTGGAAGGGATCGAGTTTTTCAGAGACCCTTGGGTCATTGATCTTCGAGCTTACATGGATGGGATTGTCTCGACGTTGCTTTAGGAAGTCTCGACAGTCGCGAAAGATGGCTTTCGATCGTTCCACTCATTCTGTAAAGAGGTGTCTTCCTTCATTTCTCCTGCTTCAGGTCGAAGCAACTGGGTTGAGAGAAGTCTCATGTTGGTCGCCATTTCGATGAGTAGCTCGCTCCTCAACAAGAATACCCATGTCGATGGCAAATGACCTTCCATGTTGGGGGCACCCAGTTGATGGTTGACTTCCACAGGGGTGATGAGCTCGTGTGTTTTAGTATAACTAGCCTCATGGAGCATCTCGAAGACCTTCTCATACTGCTCTTGAAGGATCTCATTCTTCATCGCTATCTTGTTGTTCTGAGCTTCCAGCTCAACGACTTTAGCCTGAAGAGCAAACTTCTTTTGTTCCTTCCTTCGTTGCTTTGCACTAGGTGCAAGAAGGGTGTCATTCTGTGAGCTGTGGCTTCCTTCGCTCCCCATGTTGGAAAGGGATGCCTGGTCAAAAGAGAGTGTACGAATGGTGAAAACCAGTTTAACAAAGCTGAAGAGAGTTGGAATAAGTGTCATTCCCACAGACGGCGCCAAATGTTGATGCACAAAATCATTGAGGACTTTGGTACAACAGAAAGTGTTAAGTTTGTGACCTTCGCTAGATTGCTCTGGTCACTAGTGTGAATAAGTATGTAAATGATAGAGATAGGGAAGCAAACACAAGATATACATGGTTCACCCAGATTGGCTACGTACATAGGTTCAAGCTCCTATTAGTACATAGGTTCATAGGTTCAAGCTCTCCATTAGTGAGTACTAGTAAATGATTTAGTACAAATAACATTAGGAAATATTGTGGGAGAATGATCTCCTTTTATAGGAGAGAGTTTCTAGCTTTGTTCTGACATTGACACATGTCGTGTTGTGATTGGCTTCCGATGTTGACACGTGTCGCGCTATGATTGGCTGCTAATGTCGACACGTGTTGCGCTGTGATTGGCCTCCTGGTTGGAGGGAAACTCTTTAGGGTCCTTGACGGTATAACGTTGACTGGTGCTCGGTAGTTTCGGGATTGATCGAGTATGGTACCAACAAATTGAAACCTAATTAAGTCCAAATACATAATTGAAACATAAGTAAGTCCGAATACGTAAAATAAAAAAACACCTTAAATTTAAATATTGTCATACAAAACATAAATTTAAAACTACTATTTGGATGATCCTAGTCCATTCTGCAAGACTTCATAACGCCATCGATTGTAACCTCCCTCCAACCCATTATCCATTAACTTCATCAACTGTTCATTTGTATCATCATCAAGAGTATACTTACACTATTACACATATATGCAAATAATTAATTTCAACATATAACTAAAATTTTCACAAGCTTAATTATTAACCCATCAAAAATAATATACTCACTAATACTTCATCCATCACAACCTTATTCACATTCCCAAGTACATCTTCCCAAGAATGCCACTCAGCAGTGGGACAATTATTCCCCATGGCTATAGCGATCACATGCGCAAACTCAAAATGATCCCTTAAATCATGCGGGTTGGCATCAAGTAAAGTCTCACTCCTGTTCTTATCCGCCATCCTACCACGAATAGAATTTTGAAGAATAAGGATAATAGAATTGTGAAGAATCAGGATAGCAGAAACGAATATTTATAGGTGGGTTAGGACCTTTGTGCGACGAATTCTTTGTCGCGCAAACACCTGTATTAAAAGCGGTATTAATTTCTCGGATTCACCTGCAGTAAATGGTCAAAACTGACAGGAACGTGCGCGACGAATCATTGGTTGCGCAAATTCTCCATTTTGTCATGCCAGTTTTTCGCGCCACCCCGCGTTTTCTTGCTCACTTTACGCAACGCCAGAGATTATTCATCGTGCGAAGTGTTCTAGAGCAATAAAACTCTTCGTTGTGCAATTTTTTGAGATAATTCGTTGCGCGAAGTGTTCTTGCACAACGAAACTGTTCGTCGCTCTATTTTGAGCGACAAAGTTTATTTTTCGTCATTTATTTCGTCGTGCAAAATATCGTTGCGCAAGCTGTTTTTTCTACTAGTGTTGATAAGTTAGTTAAGATACGGCAGCTAAGAGTGGGGAGGATGGTGATTTGGAAGCGGCACAACAGCGGAAGAGTGCTAGGATTCAAAGGGGTGGGCCACTCTTTTTATTTAATTTTTTTTGCATCCTAAATTTGTCATTTTAAATTTATTTTATTTTATAATTTAGTTCTTTTTTTTTTTCTGGAAAAAAAAACCACCAATAAATTTATAAATCAAATGATGTAAGAGTATCTTTAAAAGAGATGTTAAAACTGTAACATAGACCATTTTTACTTCTCATCATAAACTATAATATATGTTCACTATACACTTAATTATTTGTCACCTATCCTTTCACTTAACCTTACTTAATTTTTTTAAAATTTAAAAAGTAACATGTAATGTAAAAATTAACCATAATTAAATGAAAGGGCACATGGTAGATAATTAGATGTATGATAAGTATACAATTCTTTTAAATAACACTGAGTCATTTGAAGGCAAGATCTTTTGCTCTCAAATTTGAGAGCTGGTGTCAAATTCATAATTTGAGAGCAGAGGTAAAATTTATTTAATAATTTTTTTAATAAATATTATTGTGCGTTGTATTTGTCGGGTTGAGCAAAAACTTGTATAAAATATCTAATTATCACATAGACCATTAAATATTATTTTGATATTTTAAATTTAACATCTTCCTTAGAGATGCTCTAACCACTTAAATATAAGGGAAAATTAGGTTCACATCCTTCTTTTTGTTCCTCCATTGATTAAAATCCTATTCTTTTTCAATTTTTGATCAAGGTCATTGGTTATTAATAACATCATTAATTATTTGAATAATAAAATATTTTTATTTTTAAATATATTCATTTAGTGTTAAAAATGTTACAAATAGTATATTTATATTTATGGCTAAATTTTTTATCATATATTATTATTTTTAGTTTGTACCTATTTTTAATTTGCAAATATTTTTTAATTTGTACCAATTTTCTTTTCATTTTTAATTTGTACCCATATATTAGTTTCTTTTTGTGCCCAATTTTTTAAAGTTTTATTTGTGTTTGTACCCATGTGTATACCGTCACGTGACATTGTATATTTAATCAATGATATAAAAATTACAAATGGTATATTTATGTTTTATGCCTAAACTTTGTATGACACACCCCGATCCTAGAATCAAGGCGTGTTGGCCGTCACATGAGTGTGACGTAACCAAAAGTGTGATGCGGAAGCAAAAGATATGAGAAATACGAAGGAATAAAAACCAACTACTAGCAATAATATCCAACTAACATGCTAGAGTGTGTTTCAGTGTAAAACACACAAATTCAGAGCATAAGTACTAGGTGCAGTCAAGTAGGACCATAACTAAGTTACAACACCCGCAGGTGAGTCCTACATTTATGTAGTCTGTCAGTACGCCGTGGGAATCCTCGTGGGCCACCAACGCTGCTATCTAGAACCTGGAGAGGCGCAAAAAAAAATTGAGTGGGTCAGTAAAACCAAAGTTTTCCAAAACATTTCATTTAAAACATTTCTAACCCCTCACTGTAAAACCTGTATACTTTCCCAGAAAATAACATAATAGCTTAATATTTGTTCATATCTCTCAAAACATCAATCTTTATCAAAATCCAGCAAGTATGCCATGTTATAGTGCCAAAAACAAAATATGGATGCATCAATATTACAGGTGACATAATTAATCAACCGGAGACCTTGCAGTTGTTCCTGTATGGTTAATTCTATAGCTCAATATCCAACCCAACCGAAGTCACCACGGTAACCTGTACGGTGCTACTCTGCACATAAGTTGGAACTACCTGAAGTAATCTGTACGACAAGAATGGTGTAATAATATGCTCTAGTGCTTCTCATATCAATCATCTGCACGCATAATCTAAGATGAGTGTGCGGTGCGGGTGAATAATATAAGCACTAACACCAGGGTGCAAGTTATGAGCTCTTAACACAATTCACATCATCAATGATTCACATGAATATATAAAACTCACCTGATACTCACCTGTGCGTCCACAACACCAATTCAAATATATCTATGCATCAATTATCAATTCATATAATTCACGATATGCATGCATGGCATTTTAAAACATACTTTCATTTAAATTCAATTTCTGGGAAAATCAATAATATATAGGTAAATACAGAAAATACTGCCCACTCACTGATAAGTTGAAGGGTCATAACCCCCGTGGCGTCCCTAGATGCGCTCGTCCTCAGGATAGGTATCACCTATATGCGAAACAACTAAAACAACATTATTTAAAGCACCTAACCGACAATTCATAATAATTTCCCATACGATGCTCAATTTGGGTATATGAATATACCACAGTGACCTACTCGACGTCACGAACGTCGGCATATTTTTAAAAGAATTTTTGGGCTTGTCACGTGCCCCCACGCGCTGGGACAGGCACAAGTCCACCCGCCCCCATACGTGTCTCCTACCTTGGGCTCGCCGGACTGGTTTTTCCGGTGGCCGGAAAAATGGAGATTTTTCAATCTCTTTGTTCTCCGTCATTTCTCAACCATTTTTCATGTATTTTATATCAAAATGAAGCCCTAAGCATGTAGAATCATGTTACACTACTTTAAGGCTCTAAAAACTACAAAATCTCATCGGAGAAATTCCAAGAAAACTGATAGGGGCATATTTATGCACCTTAGTTAGCTTGTTCTTGTGCATTTACATTGTTTTTCCTTAGTTAAAGTAGTCTTTTGAGCTAGTTTTATGTATTTTCAGGTTCTAAGGGCAAAGTATGCAAAAGGATGCATTTTGGAGCCTTTTGGAGCATATTTTAGGTTGGAATGGATGTCCTATGCTTGGAGCCAAGAGGATGGACGAAATTGAAGATTTGAAGATGATGTTTCCTACTTTAACAAAGTTTCCTAGTTGAAGTAGGAAAGTCCCTAAGTGAAGATGGAATCCTAGTTGAATTAGGATTCCTAGTCAAAATGGGTTTCCTAGTTGAATTAGGATTCCTTGAAGATGAAGATTCCTACTCAAACAAGGTTTCCTACTTGAAATAGGAAAGTCAAAATCCAAATGGTCTCAAGTGAAGCAACAAAGAAGTTTTCCAAGTCCAAGAAGGAAAAGGAGTCCAAGATGAAGAAGGAATGACAAAGACAAGGTTTCCTAATCCTAATAGGCAAAGTTTCCAAGTGCAATGAGGAGTCCTTATCCATTTAGGGCACCTTATCCATTTAGGATACCTTATCCTTGTTCTAGAAACCTTATCCATCCTTGCCGAAGAGTTTTCCTTGCATTAGAGGATTTCTAGAAGCCCTAATCTGCCCTATCCTTTAGTGCCGCACCTATCCCTTTTAGAAAGCTGATTTCCCTTGCCTTGCAAGGCATTCTAGAAGCCTTATCACCTCATCTCCTTACCTGCCGCACCTAGGAAGCATTATCCCTTTTTATTTCTGATTTCTAAGCCTTTTTCCTTGGGGATTTGTGTTCTAGAAAGCCTAATCTGATTCACCTAGGGTTTTGGGGTCCTATAAATATGTGTGCCGCACCCATTCATTGACACCACCTCTCATACACATTCATTCATTCCACAAATTCATAAATTCGCCCAAACTCTCTCCACACCCTTGCCGCACCATCCCGTTCCCCTAAACACTACTACATCCCTCCATAACCATTCATCCATACACCTAAGGCCCTAAACCTGTCCCTAGACCCTTTGCTGCACCAAGGAGGAGGAGAAGGAAGCTCGGAAGTTCATGTGTGGAGATGAACCCCCTAGCTAGCCTTCCATCCCTTCATTTAAACCAAATTCGTTTTTCAATCTGTTTTGTTTTACAAAGTTTTTGTTTTTTTTTCAAATTTGTCAAAACCAAATCCCCCTTTATTTTCAAGTGTCAAAATAGTTAGAAATCAATTTAGTTTGTGTTTTTAAGTGTCTTGAGTCAAGTCAAAACCAATTTTCGTCCAAATTCTTCTTTAGTGTCCAAAACTGCCCAGAAAGTGTTTTTAAGGCAGTTTTGAGTGTTTACTTGCTGTTTTGAGTCTTTTGGTTTGTTTTGGTGTTTTAAAGTTTAGTTTTGCATTCTTTGAGTCTAGTTTAGTGTTTTAAACTTGTTTTTACGTATTTGAGTCAGTTTTCAAGTGATTTAGCAATCCCTCCTAATCCCCGGTCTAGAACGATCCCTACTTACATACTTTGCTACAATTGATAAAAAGAGGGTTTAATTTGTGTGCTTATATATTTCACATCAAATTTTGGCGCCGTTGCTGGGGATTAGCAACTTTGCTAATCCCTTGGATTGTTTTATTTCTGTTTTAGTTCGTTCCAGATTCTGAGTTTGTTTGTTTTCTTGTTAAAGGTACTAGTTTATGACTCGGAGTTCTCATCCGATTCGTGAACATATTTTGGACTTTAACGACTATTTTGAGCGAGAGTTGAGGAGAAAGAGGAAGGATCCGGAGCCTAGTGAATCAAGTTCAAGTTCAGAGGCCGATTCTGAATTTGAAGAAGAACCCACGGCACAAGGGGGTAAGGAAGAACAAGCCATGGCCGCCGACAACCGCACAATCAAGGAGCTTTCAGCTTCGGGGTTGGACAACGCCGCACCTTTATGTATACAATACCCTGCGGCTGCCCAAGGAAAAACCGAAGAATTTGAATTGAAGTCAAGCTTGTTACACCACATCCCGAAGTACCATGGCTTGTCCATGGAAGATCCTAACAAACACTTGAAAGAATTCGAGGTGGTGTGTTCAAGCATGACCCCCGTTAATGTTGATGGGAGTATTTTGAAGATGAAGGCCTTCCCTTTTTCTCTCTTGGAAAAGGCGAAGGATTGGTTGTACGAATTGGCGCCCGGAACCGTCACATCATGGGAAAGCATGAAACGGGCTTTCTTGGAGAAGTTTTTCCCAACTTCTCGAGTCATCCTCCTACGGAAAAGGATAAGTGGAATTCAACAAGAGGAAGGTGAATCTTTTCCTACTTATTATGAACGTTTTAAATCTCTTGTTGCTTCTTGTCCACAGCATCAGATGAAGGAGGAACTTCTTTTGCAATACTTCTACGAGGGGCTACTACCTATTGAACGTCAAATGCTAGATGCCTCGGCGGGAGGAGCCTTGGTGGACAAGACCCCCACGGCAGCAAAGACTTTGATTTCCAACCGTGCGTTGAATGCTCAACAATATGAAGGCGTTGGACAAAGGAGTAACCCACGGCAACATCAAGTTAATGAGGTAAGTGCCATAACCGAACTTCAAAATCAAATGGCTAACCTTACTACTTTGCTTTCTCAGGTGGTGGAAGGTCCAAAAGTGCAAAACGTGGCAGCTTGTTGCGTATGCTCCATGCAAGGCCATCTTACGGACAAGTGCCCACAGTTGATAGAAAATGGAGGGTGGGAGACCCTCAATGCCGTGGGATTTGGCAACCAATACCAACCGAGGAATGACCCGTTTTCCAATACTTACAATCCCGGTTGGCGTGATCATCCAAATTTCAAATGGCGAGAACCCCAACAAGGCCAACAACAAAACGGATTTAGGCAACAACCCCCGGGTTTCTATCAAAAGCCGTTTGCACCAACTCAACCTCAAGCACAAACCACCCAAACTAATTCATGTTTGTCCATTGATAATGATCAGATTTTTCAGTTATTAACTTCTATGGCGCAGGGTATGCAAAGTAGAGACAAAAGGATGGACGAGTTGGAAAAGCAAGTGGGACAAATTGCCGAGTTTATGGGGCAGTTTCGTGAGCAAGGGAAGTTGCCTAGCTCAACCGTGGTGAATCCAAAGGGTGGATTCGAAACTGCCAAGGCCATTACGCTAAGAAGTGGGAAAGAAGTTAGAACCGAGCCAACACCATCCAAATATGCCCCCGAGGAGGACGAGAAGTTTCAAATTGAAGAGGAAGAGCAAGCAAAAGTCACGGCAAGGATTGAACAATCCTTGCCGCACCCACCTAATGCATCCAATCCGTCCACCATAGGTAAGAAAGGTTCTATTCCAATTAATCCTAATGTCATTCCTCCGGATGCACCCTTTCCTAGCAGGTTTTTGCAAACCAAGAACGAAGAAGAGGAAAAAGATGTTCTTGAGACATTTCGGAAGGTGCATGTCAATATCCCTCTCCTCGATGCTATAAAGCAAATCCCGAAGTATGCCAAGTTCTTGAAGAAGCTTTGTACAACAAGGAAGCGGATTCGGGAGAATGAGGTGGTACATGTAAGCGAGAATGTCTCTGCAATGTTGCAAAGGAAGCTACCACCTAAATGCAAAGATCCGGGTAGTTTCACAATCCCTTGCGTAATTGGTAATACAAGATTTGAGCATGCTATGCTAGATTTAGGTGCATCAATTAATGTCATGCCATATTCTGTTGATGCATCTATGAATTTAGGCGAACTTAAAAATGATGGCGTTATTATTCAATTAGCCGATCGATCTAATGCATATCCCAAGGGAGTGTTGGAAGATGTTTTGGTGCAGGTAGACCACTTGATTTTTCCTGCAGATTTTTATGTGCTTGATATGGAGGACTCAACCCACTCTCCACCATCACCACTCTTACTTGGACGACCATTCATGAAAACGGCTCAAACCAAGATTGACGTGGCCAAGGGAGCAATAACTATGGCCTTTGGTGGTGATATGATTAACTTTAAGATTCCTGAATCGATTGAGAATACTAATGATGTTCGTTCTTGTTGTGCCATTAATGTAATTAAACATATAGGGACAGAATGTTCAACAAAGATCAAGAAGGATGTTTCTCGAACTACCACCGAGAAGGAACTTGGAGCAGAGCACAAGGAGTGCACGGTTCCAACCTTGGAAGCACCATAATTGGCCGTGAGCAACCCTTGTGCATCCGTCCATTGTGCTACCACTTCTTTTCCGTACAAAGGTAAGCCACCTATTCCAAATTCGATTCCCATTTCAACTAATAGGTTGTTACCTCGTGTGGTGTAGGTACCTAATCGAATTCAACGTCGTGGGAGAATTCGTGTTGATATAGAAAAGAAAAACACGACAATAAGAAAGGATCATTATCCCAAAGCATGAAGTGGTTCGTCGGACAGATTGTAGTTGCACCCCTCCATGCCGTGGGGTTCCATAAACTTTCAAGGGAGCATCGTCTGGCTGTACGACGTTAAAGCAAGCGCTACTTGGGAGGCAACCCATGCATTCAACAAAGGAAGACCTAGAGAGCACTCCAATTCCAGATTTGCGTTCCTAAACCCTTCTCTTTGTTGTTATTTCGTTTATGCCATGTTAGATTGTTTAGTTGCTGTTTTGTTTTGTTTGTTTGTTATTTATGTTAGCTTATGCTTGAAACATTGAGGACAATGTTTGATTTAAGTGTGGGGGGGTAACCAAAGTGTTTTCTTGCAAATTCGTAGGGTTTTCTCACTCATGATTTCTAATGTTGGTTCTTGCTGTTTTTAAGCCTTTTTAAGCTGTTTTGGTGTGTTTTAGTGTGTTTTGAGTCAAAAATCCGAAAATCCCATAAAAATTTGAAAAATTTGTTTTAAAAACCCAAAAAGAGTTGTTTTTGTGTTTTTGTTTGTGTCTTAGGGTACCTTCCAACACAATGATGAGGATTCGGTTTGTAATTGCATGACGGTTAAAGAGAGTTATAAACATGGATAAAAGTTTGATTTACTCTTTGGTTTATGCTTGGTTGTGGTTATAACTTATGAATTCACATGTAATCATAAAGTAAAAATCAGTTTTTGTAACATGCTTGAAGGAAGTAACTCAAACTAACGCTACAACCTTGTGAGACTTGAGCCTAAACGTTTATTTGGAGAGTTAAAATCTGTGCATTCTTTGTTTTCTAAAGTCGTTGCATGATCTCATTAGTCTTTGCTTGGTTGCTACTTAGAAGGCGTTTCATCACTTAGAACCAAACACTAGAACTCATGCTCATTTCATTCAAAGATGTCATTGATTTGCATAACACATATTCAAGATTAAGTTGTGTAGTGTCCACCATAGCCAAAAAGCCGTATATCCCTATTCCATTATGTTTTCTAGGTTTTAACCCTGTTGAGCCTTGTTTAGCCTATTTTCTTTGTTAACCATATTATCCTCACCTAGCCGAGATTAGGACCATCCACACCCTTGTTCTTAAAACGTAGTAAAGCATAACGCAAGATGAATTCCTCTTGATCAATGTATTGCGGAAAACAAGTGTGGGGGAAGGATTAGTAATATGGGGATGTGCCAAAGTCTTGAATGAGGCACGGCAAAGAAGAAAAAAGAAGAAAAAAAAATATTCGTGAAAAAAAAAAGAAAGAAAAAAAAGAAAAGTTGTGAAAAGCATGCAAAATAGTTGAAAAGAGTTCCAAAGTGTTGTTTGTTGAAGAAAGGGTCCAAAGAGTTGCATTCGGCCCTAATTGATTGTTTGAGTCTTCCCTTTGTGTTGAAAAGTTGATTTATGCATTCTAAAGTGAATTCTGCGTTTCGATTTCCATACTTTGCTTACTATTGTTTTAAAGAACGTATGTTTTCCATATCCGTTTTTGTTAGCCAATACCTTAAGCCCGTTACAACCCTTGACTTTAATCTTGAGTGTTGTGTATTTCAATTTGTGGAGTTTGAAATTGGTTTGAGCATATGGTGTCATTCGTTCTCGCATCTAAGTAGTAGCATTCCATTCATGAGATCATATTTATAAACATGTTATTAACTCCGGAAATTGCTTCCTTTGTCATACATATATGTGAGCATTCGTTTTTATTTTTACATCAATCTTCTCACATATAACTAGTGTAGGGTGTGTAGTTAGAAAATCCGAGTGAAAATAGAGTGCATATCTGATCGGATCATATTTATATATATTTTTACTTCAAATTCACTCGCCTTTTCTTAGTTAGTTCCTTATATTTTTGAGCTATTTACGTTATTTTTGTGTTTATAGGATTTGTAATGCAAAGAAAATAAAAATAGCACAAATGAGTTTTAAATAATAAATTCGTCGAAAATTGCTTTAGTCGTTCTCATTCTGTCATGGGTTATTGGTAGAATTATGTCACGGCATAAACAAAGGAAATGGGAGACACGGACTGGTGGCATAAAAGCAAGAAAAGAAGAATAAGAAGAGTGGAAAGAGAGCACTGAAGAGTGCGGCATAAGAGAAAAGGAATGCATGATGGAAGAATAAAGAAAAGGCAGTGCAGAGAGGAATAAAGCAGCATGAAGTCAGTGGGTAGGAAATATATAAAAGAAATAGGACGGGAAGGAAAGCAGAAATAGGGAAGTCAGTGGAGAGAAGGAGCGTGAGACGTGTGCCAAAAAGAAAACAGAAAAATATAATACAAGGAGATAAGGGGACAGCTAAGGTGAAAACAGGCGGGAAAGAAAAATAAAGAATAGAAAGAAGAGGAAGACGCGAGGCGCAGAAAGAAAAAAAGAAAGAATAAAATAAAGATTGGAGAGAGGTCAAAGGCAACATGGCAGACATAGAGGAGTGGGAAATAAAATAATAGAAGTGAGGAGGTTGGCGTGACTGCCAGAAAGAATAAATGAAAATAAGAGAAGTGGAAAAACTGTGTAGAAAGAAAGAGAGCTGCCTGTGGGCAGCGTGAGCTGGAAGACAGAGGAGAGAAGTCAGAGAGTCCAGTTGGCAACAGGAAAAGCTGCCTTTGGGCAGCGTAGGGAAACAAACGCTGCTTTGCAGCAGAAATAAAGGTCTCCGAGGAATAAAAGGGCAAGGAGCTGCTGAGCAGCAGGGGGCTTTGGCGGTGCACCGAAACAGAAAAGAAAAAAATACAAGAAGAAGTTGCTCTTGGCAGCTCGAGGGGGCCTTGGGCAGGAATAAACAAAGCTGCTGTGCAGCGTGTCAAGGAGGAGAAAGGAGCCTCGGTGCAGTGCGAGGGCAGAGAGCAGAACCTATGGAGCGCCAATTCACTCTCTTCGGTTTAATCTTTCCAAACTTATATTTTATTTCTGTTTTAATAATGTGTAAATAAACTTATTTTGGCTAGAGGTTAATTCAAAGCCATGAATATATTTGTAATATGAATTGATTACCTTCAGTTGTGATTTATAAGTTGTGAGTTCAATTTACTTATCCGTTCGTATAAAAACTGATTTGTGTATGTTGGTTGAGAGTGCACGCTTAATTTTCATGCATGAATTTGACGCTAGAATATAAGGGAGTTTCACCTAATCGTTATGAACTTATATTCATAAGTAGTGAAGGTTGCTTGTCACAATCACGTTAAGTAAATTCTTGGCATAAGTTTCATGCAAATCATAGTAACGAGTGTCTCGTCAATGCCTATGTTTTTCATAGAACTTAATGATTCTTGCTTGTATCTCTATTATGCAACTCATGTAGGGAACTTGTAGGGAATGTTTTGGGTTGTCGTATGCAATCATCCAACCCAATAACTTGTGGAAAAACTGAGGGTTAATTAGTGCAATTCACGGTTAATTTGGGGCGTTGAGTATTAATAGCTTATCGAAAAGCAACTGGAAATCATTTTGTATGCAAGTATAACATGTGTGGAGAAGAACCCTCTAGCTAGTCCGTCACCTATCCTTTCACCTTAATTTCATGTTTTTGTCAATTCTGTAATTTATTTAAGTTTAATTTACTTCTCGTCAAAAACCAAACCCCCCCCATTATTAAAATATATTATTTAGTTAGTTTTCATTGTTGTTAGTCTTTTAATTCAATTTCCGTCCATTTCAGTTCCTAGTATCCAATTTGATTGTTTTTATTATTTTGAGTCATTCTAAGTGTGTTTTGAGTTATTAGAGTTTTTAGCCTAGTTTTGTGTCCTTGAGTCTTGTTTAATATTTTAAAATTAATGGAAAGATGCGTCCGGCTAAAGACGTTAAATCAAGCGCTTCTTGGGAGGCAACCCAAGCATTCAACGAAGGGAGACTTTGGAATCGCTAACCCAATCAGCTTTGCATTCTTACACCCTTATCTTTACTGCTTTCATTTTGTTTTGTTTAGTTAGTTGTGTTATTTGGTTGATTTCTGTGAGTTTGTGTTATTTAGTTTAAGTGTGGGGGAAGGTTAACCAAAGTCTTTTTACATTAACTTACATAAAATAAAAAAAAAATTAAAAAATTAAAAAAAAAAATGATAAAATTTAAAATTAAAAAAAAAAAAAAAAAAAAAAAAAAAAAAAAAAAA
>VIEB01000367.1:264819-277899 GCA_006547085.1 Malus baccata | reverse complement strand
GGTGGTGCTTCAGTAGTTGGCGGGGCTTCAGCAGTCGGCGGGGCCACAGAAGGAGGAGGCAACAGAGGTTGATCAGTTGGAGCTTCACTACGCGGTGCCGCTCCAGAAGACGAAGGCAGATGTTGTTGGAACAAACCCACAAACCTCCGATGATCAAGTAAAATTTGACCATCGGTGTCCTGCATCTGGTCAATCTTCCTCTTCATGCTGGTGGCATAGCTGTGTGCGAGCTTGTGCAATTCTTTATTCTCATGCTTGAGCCCTTTAATCTCTTGTTTGAGACTCTGTATTTCAGCCACCAACGACTCAACATGATGGGTTCGAGCATATAGGCGTTGGGCCATGTTGGACA
This sequence comes from Malus baccata, assembly GCA_006547085.1. Classification (NCBI taxonomy): domain Eukaryota; kingdom Viridiplantae; phylum Streptophyta; class Magnoliopsida; order Rosales; family Rosaceae; genus Malus; species Malus baccata. The sequence continues at coordinate 277,547 of VIEB01000367.1, read as the reverse complement.
CAGAACCCGCACACTGCACGCTAAGAGCCAGAGACTCCTTAACCGCCAATTCATCAGATCGTCTAGCGAGCAGTCTGTTATCTCTTGGGGTGACAAGGTTCTGGGCCACCACCGCAACGGTCATGTCATTTTTCATCACCGAATCCCCCACGGTAAGGGGACCAGTAGGGGTTATGAAAGATGGGCGCCATATGTTGTCTGGTGAAGGCGGAGCTGCCTCTTCACCAATGTTCAAGTCAAAACGGCGATCGGAAGGGCCAGCCATTTTCTGAAAGTGTTGAGAAAGAAGAGATCAGACAGATTAAGATTTCGGAAGTGCAAGAAAGGAGTGTTTACAGGAGGGATAAGTGTGTTGTGGAACAAGATTAACGCCTCTATAAAAAGGAAGAAATCAAAGAGGCGCTCCTCAGAAATTGAAGAGGCGTCCTCTCGCAAATCGAAGAGTCGGGGCTCCGTTCTCAAAAGCCGGATTCTTTTCTCAAAAGGGCGTTTAATTTCTTAAAAGTTGGGCTTGCTCAGAAACCACGAGCCGAATCCCGGATTTCGAAAGATCACTTTGTCCAGACGTGTCGTCACTCGTCACATGCAACCGGTAGCTTTGCGGAAATTACGGGCAGCTTTGTCAGAAAGCGCGTAATTTGTACTATTCATCCATCCACCGGCTACCGACAATGAGTGAGATAACAGTTCCGGTTGTGAAGAGAAGTCCTATAAGTTTCTACCTTTGCCTTCCATAGCAAAGGCACACTCTCTCAGCACTTCTCTCCACACCCTCTCAACACTTCTTCATCTCCGAAAATGCATTCCCAAAGAATCCTCTCGAGTCACTCTGTGTTCCTCATTCCTTGGGATACTCCTGCGAACAACCCATTTCAAAGCAAAAGTATTTCATATCATAAAGGTTGAAAGCAAGAGTATCTCATATCATGCTTTCTCCTTCCTTCTCCTTGTTCCTGATTGCTTACCAAGCCTTGCTCTCGAGTACTCATCTTCATCATTTGGTACTTCCTCTTCGTAAGTGAAAATGATACCTCGAAGCATGTGGAGACAACGTGCTGATTCATCCTCAGCTAGGGACAAGGAGAAAGAAAGCAAGAGGTGGGCACTTGGAAAGATTGAAGAAAGAATCAGACCAAAACAGCTACCTTGTGCCTGCCCGCCATGCAGAGGAAACAAGCAGAGAAGAATGCAGACTGCACAATCAAATAATCCCAGCAAGCTAAGTGTCACCCCGTTCAAGAGGATAGCTGTGGAAAGTCAACAAGCACGACCAATGATTACTTATTAGTTTTATTCATTGTCTTTTATCGTGATTTTCAATTTTTCGTTTGCAATTTTTTTTTTAATTAATTTTCTTGCGTACTTAACTGAATTATTTCTTTTCTTTGCAGGAACTTTTGGTTATTTCCACCCTTGAAGTTGATTGCAGAATTTTAGCTTGGGGGTCATCGCTTGATTTTACTGCAAATTAGGGAAGTTTTCAGTCCAATTGCTTTATTTTGTTTCTTATTATTTATTTATTTTATTTTATTTTTATTTGCGTTATAGTGTTTTCTGACATTGGGGACAATGTCAAGTTTAAGTGTGGGGGTAGAAATCTCTAGAATTTCATTTGTTTCTGTGTTGTTGCTTTTTGTTTTCTTTAAAAAAAAAAAAAAAATCGGAAAATTTAAAAAATCCAAAAATATTGTCTTGTTTCCCTTATTGTTTTGAATTAGATTTTTTGTTAGTTTCCCTACCCAATGATATAATTGGATCAAATTTGAACCATGATCATCAAGAACTTAGTTAACATGTGTTTTGTGAAATTCCTAATTCTCTTGTTAGTTTTGTACATGTTTGACCATCTTTGAAAAACCAAATGCACATAGCCTTGTTAATGTGAAACTAAAGCATGACTTAAAGCTTTATATGTGAATTTAGTGACCATATACATCCTATGTGAGTTTTTGAGCCTATTGAAAGTGTGTGCATTTTTCATACACTCCTATTCTTTCATGTGTGATGAACTTATGTGAGATACATCTCTAGAACTTGCGTAACGATCTTTCGAAATGTTTGTCATCGATTGCATGAATGTTTTGAGGCAGTTTTGAGTGTTTACTTGCTGTTTTGAGTCTTTTGGTTTGTTTTGGTGTTTTAAAGTTTAGTTTTGCATTCTTTGAGTCTACTTTAGTGTTTTAAACTTGTTTTTACGTATTTGAGTCAGTTTTCAAGTGATTTAGCAATCCCTCCTAATCCCCGGTCTAGAACGATCCCTACTTACATACTTTGCTACAATTGATAAAAAGAGGGTTTAATTTGCGTGCTTATATATTTCACGTCAAAAACCGGCCAACTTCAAACTCAATGATCCCGATGTTGAAAACCTTCAAACTAAGTATTCCGAGCTTCCTTAAGACCTCACTAAGCTGACTATAAGCTTAGAATTCCCTGAAAATCAACACATCACGAATGCATGAACAGTACTCAAATCGGACCTTAGGTTTTCAACGTGATTTCTAAGGTTTCCCGTTCTAAAACTAGTACCATTCAACTTAGGAGGTCGAAAGGATGAAGAACCTTACCTTTTTGGCGTCGATCCGTGAAAGTTCAAGGGTTTGGCCCTTTGTCCGTACAATTTTGAGAGGGAGAGAGAGAGATTGAAATGGAGAGGAGAGAGAGAGCACGGGGGAAGGGAGAGGGTTGTCCCGTGTGTGTGTTGTGTGGTCCACCCAAAAACAAGTCACAACTTCATTCCTTAACCACACAAATTTACAACCCAAATTTTAATCCAACTTAAATAATTTTCCAAAAGTTTAGGAATGCGTGTATTTAGTCCAATAATATGTCACACACACATACCTTAGGACCCGTCAAGGGTAATTCCGTCATTTCACGTCCTCGATAAATAAAATCCCGGGACAGGCTGTGATAATCTACCCTCCTTATAGAATTTCGTCCTCGAAATTCATACAACCAAACAATCCACTTAATACTCATAAAACAATCTCGGATACATCTCTCTCATTCGATCTTCTGTCTCCCAAGTAGCTTCTTCCACTGAGTGGTTCCTCCACAATACTTTTACTAAGGTCACTGTCTTATTCCTTAGAACCTTGTCTTTCCAAACCAAGATAGTCACTGGTTCTTCATCATATGTCAAATCCGGATTAATCTCCAAAGGTTGAGGAGGAATCACATGTGAAGGGTCTGAAACATAATGTCGAAGCATCGATACATGAAACACATTATGTACCTTAGATAACTCCGGAGGCAACTCCAATCTGTAAGCAACTTCACCAATCCGCATTACACCTCTCCAAGGTGACAATTTCAAGAATACCAAATTACCCACATCATAAACTCGATCAGTAGCATGTTTATCTGCTAAACTCTTTTGTCAATCCTGGGCCGCTTTCAGGTTAGACTTAATCACCTGAACATTTTGAGTAGTCTCATCCACAATCTTTGGGTCTTCAAGTACTCTTTCACCAACCTCTGACCAATACAATGGCGTACGACAAGCTCTACCATAAAATGCTTCAAATGGTGACATACCAATAATTGAATGAAAACTATTATTGTAGGCAAATTCCATCAAATCTAGGCGATCATGCCAAGAATCACCAAACTGTAACACTGAAGATCTCAACATATCCTCCAACCTCTGAATAGTCCTCTCTGATTGTCCATCGGTTTGAGGATGATAAGCAGTGCTGTAAAGCAATTTCGTACCAAGAGCTTCCTAAAAAGCTATCCAAAACTTAGAAGTAAATCTTGGATCTCGATCAAAAATAGTATTCACTGGAACTCCATGATACTTCACAATCTTCGTGATGAACAACTTAGCTAATTTATTCAGAGGATACTTTTCCCTCACTGGAATGAAGTGTGCTGACTTAGTAAGCCGATCTACAATCACCCAAACACCATCAAATCCATTTCGTGTACATGGAAGCTTATACACAAAATCCATAGTTATATTTTCCCATTTCCACTGAGGAACGGGAAGTGGTTGCATCCGACCAAAAGGCTTCTTTCTTTCAGCTTTGACTTGCTGACAAACAATGCACCTACTTACATACTCTGCAATTTCCCTCTTCATACCCGGCCAATAATAAAATGGTCGAATGGTATGGTACATTTTAGTCCCTCATGGATGCATCACATAAGCCGAACAATGTGCTTCATCCAAAATTTCCTTCTTTAATTCCTCATTATTCGGCACATACATTTTGTTCTCCTGTATAAGCATGCCATCTGATTCTCGAATTCTGAGGTCTTTCTTTTTCCCTTCATTTCTCAATTGAATCATTTCTCAATTGAATCATTTCTTGGATTTCTTTATCAACCATTTGAGCTTCAAGTACATGATCAACCAAAACTGGCCTGACTTGGAAACTAGCAAGAAAAGCTTCTCTTCGTTCTTCTAACTCCAACCTTACTCTAGTAGCTCTCAAATCTGCAAGAAGAGGAACACAACAAGCATACAAAGCATTGAGTCGACCTTGAGGTTTCCTACTTAGTGCATCTGCTACCACATTTGCACGACCCGGATGATACTCAATAGTGCAGTCATAATCACTTAGTAACTCCATCCACCTCCGTTGACGAAGATTAAGATCATGCTGAGTGAAAAGATACTGAAGACTCTTATGATCTGTGAAGATCTTACACTTCTCACCATAGAGATAATGCCTCCAAATCTTCAAAGCAAAGACAATGGCTACCAACGCAAGATCGTGAGTAGGATAATTCCTTTCATGAATCTTCAACTGTCGAGAAGTATAGGCAATCACTCTATTATGCTGCATCAAAACAAATCCCAAACCATTTAAAGAATCATCACTGTAAATCTCAAAGTTACCGCTATCATCAGGAAGTACCAATACTGGAGCATGAGTGAGGCAATATTTCAACTGCTGGAAACTTTGCTCACAATTCTCATCCCAATCAAACTTAACATCATTCCTGGTTAACTTCGTTAGTGGCAAAGCAATCATAGAAAAAACTTGAACAAACCGTCGATAATAACCTGCTAGACCCAGAAAACTCCGTACCTTAGTGATGGTTCGTGGTTGTTCCCAATTCTCCACTGCTACTATCTTTTGAGGATCTACTTGAATTCCTTGTGCCGATACTACATGACCCAAAAATGCCACTTGATTCAACCAAAACTGACATTTACTGAACTTGGCATACAACTAATGCTCCCTCAATTTCTTTAATACCAAGTTAAGATGTCGAATATGATCTGCTTTAGACTTAGAGTATACCAAAATATCATCAATAAAAACAATGACAAATCTATCAAGATATTGTTGGAATACCTCATTCATTAGCCTCATGAAAGCTGCAGGTGCATTAATCAATCCAAATGGCATCACCAAAAACTCATAATGTCCATAACGGGTCCTGAAAGCCGTTTTAGGTACATCATCTTCTTTAATCTTCAACTGATAATAACCAGATCTCAAATCAATCTTAGAGAACACACACGCACCTTTAAGCTGATTGAACAAATCTTCGATACGAGGCAAGGGATAACGGTTTTTAATCGTTACCTGGTTCAATTGCTGGTAATCAATACATAATCTCAAAGTTACATCTTTCTTTCTCACAAACAACACTGGAGCTCCCCAATGTGAAGTACTAGGTTGAATGAAACCTTTATCAGTTAATTCTTGTAACTGAATTTTCAACTCTCTCAATTCAACTGAAGCCATTCTATATGGAGTCAAAGATATAGGATCCGTACCTGGAAGCAAATCAATAGAAAACTCCACATCTCTGTCTGGCAGCAATCCAGGCAAATCATCTGGGAACACATCAGGATAGTGCCTGACTACTCCAACTTCCTCCACACTGCTAGGAATAACATCATTTAACACCACATGTGCTAAGTATCCTTGACAACCTTTTGATAACAACTTTTTTGCTCTCATGACAGAAATAACACCATGTCTCACCCCACTGCTTTCACCCACAAAAGTAACCTAATCCAGGACGATGAAAAGTAATAGATTTCCCGTAACAATCTATATGGGCACGATTAAAATGCAACCAATCTGCCCTTAGAATCACATCAAAATCCACAATATCTAACGGGATAAGATTAGCTGGCATAACTACACCATCTACCATCACTGGACACCCTGGATAAACACTACCAACATAACATTTGTCCCCTCTAGGCATAGCAAACTCTAAATCAAATCCTAGAGGTGTAGGGAGAGGTTGAGTCATTTGAGCAAACATATAAGAAATCACAGAATGTGTAACACCACAATCAATCAAAACTCTAGCAAAGTGACCAAGGATATTTAACGTACCCATAATAAAGTCCAGATGATTCTGAGTATCTTGCAGTGATATGTGATTAACACGTCCCTAAGCTTGCTGTCGTCCACCATGACCTATGTTGCCTTGGTTACCTCGCCCCTGAGAAGTACGTCCCTGTCCCAACTGACTAGACTGCCTAGGCAGTCCTACACTGCTAGCAGCAACCTCTCCCTGTCGGGGCTGACCTCCCTGATGCCACTGAGATCCACTAGCTGGGATGGAAGAATAAGAAGTATAACCTCCAGGGTCTTGGGAATACCCAGTCTAAGAATAAGGATCCTGGGAATACTGATACTGTCCGGAAGCATAGGGAGAAGTATCACCCTGGTAGTGGTAAGCACCACCACGACCCGTCTGACCATAACTGCTTGATCCAAAATTCTGCTGAATCGGCGCTGGAGGTGGCATAGTAGACTGCTGAGATCTCTGCTGACTCTGGGGACACTGAGCAGCCCTATGTCCCATTTATCCACAAGTGTAGCAAGCACCGCCACCACTACTTCTCCTACACTCTCCATGATGTCTTAAATTACAACGGCGGCACAACGGAGCACCAGAACTACCAGCACCACCAAAATCTCGTTGTCTCTGAAACCTAGGTCCACCAGCAAATCTTCCACCTTTCCTCGGGCCTGTGACACTAAATCCTCCACTGGAAGAACTCGAACTCGCTCCACTTCTCTTGAAATTTTGTGTCTTATGGGGTCCCTGAGTGGAGATACCTTTACCCATATCATCTTTCTTCTGATTATCATTCTTATCTTCATCATCCTCACTGTTACTAGGAAGGTTGTCGGAATCTTCCATCCGAACCAAAAGCTCAGAAAACTCATGATAATCGGTGCAAGGAAGCGCACTAGTAAAAGTCTGCCATTTCTTCTTAGTTCCCAGCTTAAAACGGCGAAGCATCTCTGCCTGATTACCAGCTGTATCAGGATCATAACGAGATAAGTCTGTAAATTTCATGTAATACTCATGCGCCGACATATCCTTTTGCTTAAGATGAGTAAACTCCTGCTTCTTACGATCAATGTACTTCGGCGGAACAAATCTTTTCATAAAATGCTCTTTGAATACTTCCCAGTCAGCTGCCATCTCAGGTGACATCAACTTAGTCTGATTTATCCACCAACCTGCTGGCTCTCGTCCTAAAAACCAAGTAGTGGTCTCCACCCATCTATTAGCAGGAAGGTTCCCTTGACTCTGCATCACCTGGAAAGTCTTCTCAATATAGTCTAACCACTTTTCTGCCCCTTCATGACCCTCATTACCCATGAAACGGTCCAATTTCATATTATACATAGTCTCCAGGGGTGTTCTCTGAGAAGGAGGAGGATGACGGATTGCATTCTGAAAGGCATGGGCCATCGCTTCCCCTAATTGAGTTATATCAGGGAAATTAGACTCAGAAGCACAGTGTGATTCCCTACGAGGCGGCATAGTTATGATAGAAGACATCAAAAGATCATTAGAACATTAACAATTTATACAGGACTGCAACCTAGGCTCTGATACCAAACTGACAAACCCCGATCGTGATGTAACCAAAAGTGCAATGCGGAAGCAAAAGATATGAGAAATACGAAGGAATAAAAACCAACTACTAGCAATAATATCCAATTAACATGCTAGAGTGAGTTTAAGTGTAAAACACACAAATTCAGAGCATAAGTACTAGGTGCAGTCAAGTAGGACCATAACTAAGTTACAACACCTGCAGGTGAGTCCTACATTTATGTAGTCTGTCAGTACGTCGTGGGAATCCTCGTGGGCCACCAACGCTGCTATTTAGAACCTGGAGGGGCGCAAAACAAAATTGAGTGGGTCAGTAAAACTAAAGTTTTCCAAAACAGTTCATTTAAAACATTTCTAACCCCTCACTGTAAAACCTGTATACTTTCCCAGAAAATAACATAATAGCATAATATTTGTTCATATCTCTCAAAACATCAATCTTTATCAAAATCCAGCAAGTATGCCATGCTATAGTGCCAAAAACAGAATATGGATGCATCAATATTACAGGTGACATAATGAGTCAACCGGAGACCCTGCAGTTGGTCCTGTATGGTTAATTCAATAGCTCAATATCCAACCCAATCGGAGTCACCACGGTGACCTGTACGGTGCTACTCTGCACATAAGTCGGAACTACCTGAAGTAATTTGTACGACAAGAATGGCGTAATAATATGCTCTAGTGCTTCTCTCATCAATCATCTACGCGCATAATCTAAGGTCACCTACCAGTCGGAACCACCTCTAGTGATCTATACGACTAGCATGTCGGAACCCTCTCATGATTTGTACGACATGCACCTACTTGGATCCAAGATGAGCGTGCGGTGCGGGTGAATAATATAAGCACTAACACTAGGGTGCAGGTTATGAGCTCTCAACACAATTCACATCATCAATGATTCACATGAATATATAAAACTCACTTGATACTCACATGTGCGTCCACAGCACCAATTCACATATATATATGCATTAGTTATCATTTCATATAATTCACGATATGCATGCATGGCATTTTAAAACATACTTTCATTTAAATTCAATTCTGGGAAAATCAATAGTATATAGGTAAATACAGAAAATAATGCCCACTCACGGATAAGTAGAAGGGTCGTAGCCCCCGTGGCGTCCCTGGATGCGCTCGTCCTCTAGATAGGTATCACCTATATGCGAAACAACTAAAACAACGTTATTTAAACCACATAACCGACAATTCATAATAATTTCTCATACGATGCTCAATTTGGGTATATGAATATACCACAGTGACCTACTCGACGTCACGAACGTCAGCATATTTTTAAAATAATTTTTAGGCTTGTCACGCGCCCCCACGCATCGGGACAGGCACAAGTCCACGCACCCCCACGTGCGTCTCCTACCTTGGGCTCGCCAGACTGGTTTTTCCGGTGGCCGGAAAACTGGAGATTTTTCAATCTCCTTGTTCTCCGTCATTTCTCAACCATTTTTCATGTATTTTATATCAAAATGAAGCCCTAAGCACTTAGAATCACGTTACAATACTTTAAGGCCCTAAAAACTACAAAATCTCACCGGAGAAATTCCAAGAAAATCGGCCAACTTTGAACTCAACGATCCTGACGTCCAAAACCTTCAAACTAAGTACTCCGAGCTTCCTTAGGACCTCACTAAGCTCACTATAAGCTTAGAATTCCCTGAAAATGAACACATCACGAATGCATGAACAATACTAAAATCGGACCTTGGTTTTCAACGTGATTTCTAAGGTTTCCCGTTCTAAAACTAGTACCATTCAACTTAGGAGGTTGAAAGGATGAAGAACCTTACCTTTTTGGCGTCGATCCGTGAAAGTTCAAGGGTTTGGCCCTTTGTCCGTACAATTTCGAGAGGGAGAGTGAGAGACATTGAAACGGAGAGGAGAGAGAGAGAGCACGGGGGAAGGGAGAGGGTTGTCCCGTGTGTGTGTTGTGTGGTCCACCCAAAAACAAGTCACAACTTCATTCCCTAACCACACAAATTTACAACCCAAATTTTAATCCAACTTAAATAATTTTCCAAAAGTTTAGGAATGCATGTATTTAGTCCAATAATATGTCACACACACATACCTTAGCACCCTGTCAAGGGTAATTCCGTCATTTCACGTCCTCGATAAATAAAATCCCGGGACGGGCTGTGACATTGTATCACATATTTATATTTTTAGTTTGTATCCACTTTTAATTTTGCAACATTTTTTTAAAATTTGTAGTATTTTCTTTTTAGTTTTATTTTGTACCCATGTATTAATTTCTTTTAGCATCTATATTTTTTAAAAATCCATTTGTACTCATAATTTTTAATCTTTTATCTGTACCCTAAAAATTCATTTGTAGTATTTTCTTTTTAGTTTTATAATGTACTCATTCTTCTTTATTAATGTACCACTTTGTTATATGTGAAATGTAGCTATTTTTTTTGTAAAATATACCAATTGTTTTTAACACCATGGATACATTCTTTTGCCATTTATTATTTCTTATTCTTACATAGTTTTTATCCATTTATTAAATCAAAATATTTGAATTTTTTTATTGCAATCATTTCTAATAGTATTATAATGAGGGATTTAAATTTATAGGATTATAAATCTCATAAAATATCAAACAATTAATGTCAAAACTATAAAACTATAAATATTAATAGTAATATAATGAGATGTACAAAGTTAAAGGACTTTGATCAAACTTTGAATATTATTAAAGTTTTAATAAAAAAAAATGTTAAGGATTACAAATTTAATCTCCTCATAATTACTTTTTATCATTTAATTTATAAAATTTTAACTTACAAATTTAATCTCTCATAATTTCTGTGAACACAGAAAATTCCCGAAACGAAGGAGACAAGAACAACGTGCACAAACAAATATTTGTATTTTTATGATTTTGGGTTACAATCTCTCTCAAATTTGATCCTCTGATTCGATCTCCATAAGGTGTTGATTTGTGGATGTTTCGTTGATCCAAGGGCCGTTGAGGCTTGATCTTGGATGAACTGTTGGAAGTTTCTTCAAAGGGCCGTGGGCTTGATCTTTGAAGGTGGATTTGAGCGGATATTCAAGGAGCCGTTGGGGCTTGATCTTAAGGATGAATGTTTCTTCAAGGGCCGTTAAGGCTTGATCTTGAATAACGGTGATGAACGGATCTTCAAGGGCTTTTGGGCTTGATCTTGAAGAACAGTGATGAACAGATCTTCAAGGGCTTTTGGGCTTAATCTTGAAGAACGGTTGGATGTGTGGATTTGTCGACGTTGTTGATCCAAAGGGCCGTTGGGGCTTGATCTTAAGATGAACGGATGATGAACGATGGTGCTTTCTTCAAGGGCCGTCGGGGCTTGATCTTGATTTGGTGGATTGTTAATCTAAGGGCCGTCGGGGCTTGATCTTAGAAGAACGATGAACGAAGAACGAAGAACGCTTTCTTCAAGGGCCATCGGGGCTTGATCTTGAATTGGTGGATGATTGTTGATCCAAAGGGCCGTTGGGGCTTGATCTTAGGAAGAACGATGAACGAATAATGAAGAACACTTTCTTCAAGGGCCGTCGGGGCTTGATCTTGAATTGGTGGATGATTGTTGATCCAAAGGGCCGTTTGGGCTTGATCTTAGGATGAACGAAGAACGAAGAACGAATAGAGCTTTCTTGATTCTTCAGGAACCTGGATGCTTGAGAGCTTCGAAGTTTCAGAGCTTCAGAGCTTCAAGAATTTTGCCTAATCATTTTGGTCCCTCCCAAATGAATGAATTAGCCTTCTATTTATAGAAATTTCCAAGGCCTAATTTTGAATATAATATTCCAGATGAAATAAGTTGTTTCTGCCAGGTGTTGACATGTGTCCTGTTTGATGACTTTTCCAACTTATTTTGATTTTTTGTTTAGACACACGCTACGTGTAAAATTTATGTTATACATGAGCGTTGAAACTTTGATTTATCGATCAACATTTATTTACCGAAATTTTGATGTCTACAAATGCCCCCACTTCAAGACGCGTTGTATACATGTGCTTGTCGCGTGTAGGAGATGCGTTTTGAAGTCCCTTGCTGTAGATGTCGATCCAAGGGCCGTCGAGGCTTGATCTTGAATTAGGTTGGAGATTTCTTCAAGGGCCGTCGAGGCTTGATCTTGAATTGGGATGGAGATTTCTTCAAGGGCCGTTGAGGCTTGTTCTTGAACTTTTGTTTGAAATTTCTTCAAGGGTCGTCGATGCTTGATCTTGAAGGTTGAAATTGGACCACAAGGAACTTCATGTGGTAGATGATCTTTGGTTTTGGTAGTGGATGAATTGGCACGTATTTGTTTTTGCGCTTTGTTGACTTTCCATAGCTTTGATCTTGAACTGGATTTGATTCAAGAGTGGTAGACACTTGATCTTGAATCGGACTTGTGATTTCCTCAAAGGCCGTCGAGGCTTGATCTTGAATATGGCTGGAAGTTTCTTCAAGGGCCGTTAAGGCTTGATTCTTGAAGGTTGACTCGAACACATGGCAAGCAGGCACGAGGTGAAGGTGACGACTTGTTACTTTGTTCAATCTTTCTAATTCACACCTGAGCAGTTTGGTCAACGGTATGATCTTCAAGATTGATGGGCTCTTCTTCCAGTTGGTGACTCGATCTTTAAGGATTTGATTCAAGGGTGGTGAATCGGCACGTGCAGCCCACAATGCCTAGTAAGTCGACCCAAGAATTTGAGGGTCAAAACGAGTTCACCGTTCAAAATGATTGCAACCCTGATGATATGAGATACTTTTGATTTTGAAGAAGTAGCGGATGAATGAGCACGTGCTTTGTTGCACTTGTCTCCACATGCTTCAAGGTATCATTTTCATTTCCTTTATCTGTTCCTCAGGCAGATGTGGCAT
>VIEB01000367.1:189865-252073 GCA_006547085.1 Malus baccata | reverse complement strand
GCCGGCCATGTGAAAGGGAATGGGATATTTCACCCATTTGCATTAAACAACTCAAAGTAAGGAAAAAATCCAAACTTCACTTGCCACTAGACTAAGCTTTATGGACTTTAGTGAAAAGTTGATGGAAATTCACCTAGACATGTCTAGGATGAATTAAAATTTTTGGTGAAGGTTATGGATGGTATGTTCATCACCCATAACCACAAAATAATACATGTAAAATAGGTAAAACCATTTTTCACCAAAAACAAGCCATGAACACCAAGAACAAAACCATGAACACATTTTTCAAGATTTGTTTATTCTTGGTGATTTTTCAAACCCAAAAACAAAAGTGACAAGAGTTCTACTTTCTAGCTTCAAAGAGTGTGTGTGTGATTCAAAATAAAAACACAAACACTTAGCCAAAAAACCCCATTTAGCCGAAACCCCTTTTATGCAACAAAACCCAAAATTTTGTTCTAAACAAACTTTTCATTCATGCATCCAAAACACTTTTTGCATACACATCTTTCTCAACTTCTGATTCACATTTTTCAACACTTGAAAAACAAAAGATAAACATATTTTGAATGAAAAATTTTAAACTCAAAAACTTCATTCATGCATCAAAACACCCTTTTTCATGCATATCTTTTCAACTCTTGATTTACATTTTTCAACACTTGAAAAACAAAAGATAAAATTACTTTAAATGAAGCAATAACATGTCATACATAAAATCAATAAACCCATATGCATAAAATCCAAAAGGACACATCATACATAAACCTTAGGCTCTGATACCACTTGAAGGGAAATGTATGAGATTCTAGAATGGGATTTCGAAAAGACTATCATGCATATACAAATCAAATTTAATATACGAAAGCAGCGGAAGCATTTATAACATATTATCAAAGCTATAGTCTTGTAAATCCCCTTCAAGGTTCATAGGTTTATATATAATGCATCAAAACATTTTACAGAGAAGAACAAAGTGAAGGTTTAGTCTTTTGCATCTTGATCTAGACTTGAGACCAAGGATGGACCACCTCCAAGCTTTTTGTTCCTTGAACTCCTTGAGCCTAGCTAGCGTCCTTGCCTCCTCCACTTTGTTAGAATGAGTGCTCCTAGGTTCTCTTCAAGTTTCCAAAGTAGGAAACCTCTAAAGATCCTCACCCACTAGTGTAGTGAGAAGAATGAAGGAATAACCAAAAGGGTGTGAGATATGTTAGTAAAAACACCCTTAAGGTGGCCGGCCTTTGTGGTTCAAGAGAGCTATTTTCTTTTGCCTCTTTGTTGTTCAAAACTCACAAAAACCCTAATCAACTTTATTGCTATAAAGTTCCTTATATAGACAAAAGAAACCTAGCCAACAACTTGACTAAAATATCTCCCCTTTTCATCTAAAGTGGCCGGCCCTCTTTGTGTTATTTGGGCTTTGGGCTTTCAATTATTTCAAGTCATCCAATGCTTGAATAAAAGCCCAATGGGTTTAGGCCCAATGGGCCCAATTAAACCCGAACGTTTCTTTAAGCCCAAAACGATCTTTATCGCTTTTATGATTTATTTAGACTTTCTAAATTAATCACAACACTTAATTAATCCAATTAATTGTTTCCATCATCCATTAATTACTCACTACAATAGTGTATTGGTGAACAACCTTTTAGGTTCTAATTAGCAAGGCAGTGAGGTGATTGGCACCAATCTACTTGATTAAATTTAATTCAATCACTTAGTGAATTGAAACTTCATTTCAACTCACCTTCTTCTTTGATGACTACATTTAATCATCTAGAAGATCTCACAAGCTATGAGTGACATCTAACCATATGTCATAGCTACCCAAGCTAATGTAGAAGTTTATTCGGAGAACCTATTCAGTTGGAATTACAATGTAATTCGATCCTTCTCTAATACAATACTCTTAATCACATTACTAGGGTATGGATATATTATGTCAAACCCGTAGTGTGATTATTCCTTGTTATATGATTCATTTGAGTCGTATAGGAACACTTTCCTTTTAATACACTCGATACTTCGGCCGAAGATTCCCGAATCATATCTTAGAGTATTCTTCCTCTCATATCGAGGATTAGAGATTCCTTGTTGCACATACACTTGCCTTCATGACTAAGTGGCTTAACCCCGACTATGCCGTTGACATTCTAATAGAGTGACGTTTGACATAATCAAAGATTAAGTACTAAACCACAAGACAACGACGATGTCTCAGGTCAAAGGACTACTTACATTATTCCAACCATTTGAGTTACTTGCTTGACATGTGAGTAGATCTCCATGCAAGTACTCTTGTTCGATTGTGTTCAGTGAACTCATTCCCTTAATGAGCACCTACATACTTGTCTTAGTGTCACAACACGAATGAGATGAGACTTTCCATCCTTCCATTTGAAGCAGACACAGTATGTACCGGTCTAAGCATTGTCAGTATCCCTCCGACAATCCAATGACCAGGAACCTTTTTGGACATTTGGTTATGTGAAGAAGGTCTCTGTAGTCTAACATCATTAGATTACTTCTTCAATCAATCCATTGTCCATGGATACACTATTTAAGACATATTTCGTTTATTGAGATAGTCCTAATTCGTGTCTTTGCCATTTGATGTATAAGAATCATCTATACATCCATTCATTTGTCCTGAAAGGTTGTTCCAAAGATTGACTTTCAGGGCATATTTCCAACAACTAGCTCACATTTAATCAATTAAAACAACATTTTCAATTTAGTAACATGCCTTAGAGAATTCCCTCAATTCCTCACTAGAAATGCACTTAATTTTCACTCAGATTTTCTAACTACACACCCTACACTAGCTATATGCGAGAAGATTGATGTAAACATGAAAACTAGTACTCACATATGTTTTAAACAAAGAAAGCAATTTCTGGAATTATTAATGCATGTATATATATGATCTCATGAATAGAATGCCATTACTTAGAAGCGAGAGCCAGTGATATCACATGCTCATACCAATTCCAAACTCCACATATTGAAACACACAACACTCACGATGGAAGTCGAGGGTGGTAACGGGGTTAAGGGTGTTGGTTAACAAAGAAAGGTAAGGGAAAACGAACGTTCTTAAAGCAATAGTGAGCAAAGTAATGAATTAGGCACTTAGAATTCACCTTAGAATGCAGAAATCTACTTTTAAACACAAGGGAAGATTCATGCAAAACCTTAGGGTCAAATTTAAACTTTTGGACCTTATCTACAACAACCAACACATGTGAGTTTATTCTCACTTATTTAGAACTCTTTTTCTTTCCTTTCAACACACTTTTTCTTTTTCTACGAAATATATATATATATATATAAATATTTTATTGTCGTGCCCTATGGTACACAAAACACACACTTTGAAACATTCTTCCCCCACACTTGTTTTCTGCAATAATGTCTCTCAAAGGAATTCCTTCTAAGTTATGCTTCACTATACTTCAATCAAACATAAACTAGGTAGAGATGATGAGTGTTTAAACCTAGAAGGATAGTGGAGCATAACTAAGATAACTAGAAGGAATTCCTTTCATTCCTTTGAGAGACATAACTTCAAACATTGTCCTCAATGTTTCAAACATAAACTCACACAAAAACAAACAAACAAACTAACTAAACATGAAAAAATAAAACAGCAAGGGGAAGAGTTTAGAAACGCAAATTTGGGTTGGGGATGACAGTTTCATCTTCTCCTTGTTGAATGCATGAGTTGCCTCCCAAGAAGCGCTTGCTTTAACGTCTTGTAGCTGGACGAAGAATTCCATTCACTCCCCATTGGAGCCCATGGCCTGAAGAGGGATCTCCTCCACAAGATGCTTAACAAAGCTCTCATAGTATGGCTTCAAACGATGCCCATTCACCTTGAATTCTTGCCGAGTTTTCAAGCTTTTGATTTGGACTACACCATGAACAAAAACATTAGTAATAACAAACGGACCAACCCACTTGGAACGTAACTTACTAGGGAATAAACAAAGACGGGAGTTGAATAACAACACTTTATGCCCTATTGAGAAAGTTTTGCCTCAAATCATCTTGTCGTGGAATGCCGTGGTCTTCTCTTTGTAAATTCGAGCATTCTCATAAGCTTCATGCCTAATTTCTTCAAGTTCACTCAGTTGAAACTTCCAATGAATTCTAGCTTGGTCCACATTCAAATTGAAGGTCTTAATAGCCCAATGTGCCTTGTGCTCTAATTCCACAGGAAGATGGCATGGTTTGCCATAAATGAGCCGAAATGGAGACATACCAATGGGTGTTTTGTAAGCCGTATGATACGCCCATAATGCATCATCCAAATGCAAGCTCTAATCTTTTCTATTTGGCCCAACGGTCTTGTCCAAAATCTGTTTGATTTCTCTATTGGAAACATCGGCTTGGCCATTGGTTTGGGGGTGATAAGGCGTGGAAAGTTTATGCGTCACATTATATTTCTTAAGCAGCACCTCAATGGTACGAATGCAAAAATGAGACCCCCCCATCACTTATGAGCACCCTAGGCATCCCAAATTTGGCAAAGATTTCACAAAATCTGCAACAACTTTAGAATCGTTAGTTCGGGTGGCTTTTGCTTCCACCCACTTTGAAACATAATCAACTGCAAGTAATATGTAAGTGAAACAAAAAGATGAAGGAAAAGGACCCATAAAATCGATACCCCAAACAACAAAAATTTCAACAAGAATGGGAACCTGCGGCATTTGGTCTATTTGGCCTATATTTCCTATCCTTTGGCAACGATCACATGTTAAGCAAAAGGTTCTAGCATCTTTAAACAAAGTAGGCCAATAAAATCCACACTCAAGAACCTTAAAAGCTGTCATTTGGGTGCCAAAATGACCCCCCACATGCATAGGTGTATCAGAAACTTAAAATGGAATGAAATTCGGATTCATGCACACACCTATGTAGAATCTGATCTGGGCAATATTTCCACAAGTATGGGTCATCCCAAACATAAAATCTAGCATCCTTTTTAAGTTTATCACGTTGGAACTTGTTAAGAGTGGTGGGAACTTGTTTAGACACCAAATAATTGACCAAATCAGCATACCAAAGCTCACTTACCTTAATGGACAATAGTTATCTGGAAACGTTTTTGGAATGGGAATGGACTCATCTTCACGCACCAATCTACTTAGGTGATCAGCCACCACGTTGTCACTCCCTTTCTTGTCCTTAATTTCAATATCGAACTCTTGAAGTAGGAGCATCCAATGAATGAGTCTTGGTTTAGCTTCCTTCTTTGTGAACAAGTATTTCAAGGCTGCATGATCAGTGAAAATAATGACTTTAGTGCCAATTAAATAAGATCTAAACTTATCTAATGCAAATACAACAGCCAATAGTTCTTTTCCAGTTGTAGAATAATTAAATTGAGCATCATTTAAGGTACGGGAAGCATAATAAATAACATGTGGCTGCTTGTTTTTCCTTTGTCCTAAAACATCTCCAATTGCATAATCCGACGCATCACACATGAGCTCAAAGGGAATGCTCCAATATGGTGGAATGATAATGGGTGCCGAAGTGAGCAAGGTCTTGAGATGTTTGAATGCTTCCTCACATGCCTCATTGAAGTTGAAGGGTACATCGTTTTGGAGGAGACGGCAAAGAGGTTGTGCAAGCTTTGAAAAATCATTGATAAATCATCTATAGAAACCTGCATGTCCAAGAAAAGAACGAACCTCTCTAACCGATGTTAGAGAGGGTAAGTGACATACAAGATCTACTTTTGATTTATCCACCTCAATTCCACGTTCAGAGATTATATGGCCCAAAACTATACCTTGTTTAACCATGAAATGACATTTCTCCCAATTTAACACAAGGTTAGTTTCAATACATCTTTTCAAGATTAAAGTCAAATTGGCCAAACAATCATCAAATGAATCACCAAATACACTAAAGTCATCCATAAAGACTTCAATGATCTTTTCAACATAATCAGAGAAAATACTTACCATGCATATTTGGAATGTGGCAGGTGCATTGCATAAACCAAATGGCATGCGACGGTAAGCAAACGTTCCAAAGGGACAAGTGAAAGTGGTCTTTTCTTAATCGTCCAGGGCTATGACAATTTGATTGTAACCAAAATATCCATCAAGAAAACAATAAAATGAATGACCCACTAAACTTTTGAGCATTTGATCAATGAATGGCAGTGGGAAATGGTCATTCCTTGTTGTGGCATTGAGTTTCCTATAGTCTATGCAAACTCTCCAACCTATTAGGATACCGGTGGGTCCAAGTTCGTTCTCTTCATTCTTCACTACCGTGATGCTAGACTTCTTTGGAATGACTTGAATTGGTGAGACCCAATGGCTATCCGAGATTGGATAGATCACTCCACAATTAAGTAGCTTGATAATCTCCTTTTTCACAACTTCCATCATCGGAGGGTTAAGACGGCGTTGAGCCTCTCTAGTTGGTTTGGCCCCCTCCTCAAGAAATATACGATGCATGCAAGTGGTAGAGCTTATCCCCTTGATGTCGGCCAAGGTCGAACCTATGGTAGATTTGAACTCTTTCAAGACACGCACTAACTTCTCTTCTTCTTATGCCGTGATGGAGGAAGAGACAATGACGGGTAAGGTCTCTTGTTCCCTCAAGAAAACGTACTTCAAATGGATTGGTAATGGTTTAAGTTCAAGGGCAGGTGCCTGAATTACTAAAGGAAGCATTTTATTAGTCGAAACGGGATTTGACTCGAAGTTAGAAGGCTTGCCATCATGCTTTGGCAATGATTCAAGGGCAGCAACCATCTCGATGAATTCCTCACAAGGGGGCACATCATGGAATTCCTCAAGTAGGCCATGGGTTAGCATATGTTCTGCCCCTTTCTTATTGAGTTTCATTCAACGTGTAATGACCGTGTCAAGTGCATCGTCATTCAATTCTTCAAGATATCCCTGCGCCAAAGAATCAATTATATCAATAGAAAAACAAGAATGATCATCACAAGGATATCTTATGGTTTCAGAAATATTAAAATCAGTAACTTCCCCATCAAATTCCACTGTCAATGTTCTTTTAAACACATCGATCTTGGTGCAGGCAGTTTTCATGAATGGCCTTCTAAGGAGGATTGGCAATGTAGGAGAACGGTCCGAGTTTTCCATGTCGAGTATGTAGAAGTCCGCCGGAAAGATTAATTGATTAACCTGCACCAAAACTTCTTCCAAAAATCCTTTTGGATAGGCGTTAGATCTATCGGCCAATTGAATAATCACACCATCATTTTTCAACTCTTTTAAGTTCATAGATGCATAAATTGAATATGGCATGACATTTATAGATGCACCTAAGTCTAACATGGCAGATTCAAACCGACTATTACCAATGACACAAGGAATTGTAAAACTACCTGGATTTTTGCATTTAGGGGGCAATTTACCTTGTAAGATGGCTGAGACATTTTCACTTACCTTTACAACCTCCTTGTTCGAAATTCTCTTCCTAGTTGTGCAAAGTTCTTTAAAAAACTTGGCATACCTTGGCACTTGCTTGATTGCATCAAGGAGTGGAATGTTGACTTGAACTTTCCTAAATGTCTCTAGAATGTCCTTTTCAGCTTCCTGTTTCTTTGTTTGCATGAACCTGCGAGGAAAAGGTACATTCGAAGGAATAACGTTAGTAGGAATTGAATTGGACACATTCTTACCTTTATTGGGCAGATTTGATGATTTAGGAACACTTGGGGCTTACGGTAATGGTGTTTCCATCCTTGTCGTGGGTTGAGTGGATTCCTCCTCTTCAATTTGCAACCTTTCATCTTCCTTGTGACCTGATTTTGAAGGTTGTGAACCTGCCCCGACTTCCTTGCCACTTCTTAAGATGATTGCTTTGGCCGTTTCAAAACCTTCATTTGGATTTGCAATGGTGGAACTAGGAAGTTTTCCTTGGTCTCGAAACTGCCCTACAAACTTGGCAATCTGCCCAATTTGCTTCTCCAATTGATCCGCCCTTTTGTCTTGGTTTTGCATTGCTTTGATTTGATTTTCTTGCCCCTGAGACAAATTGGTGAGTAACTTAATAAGTGTATCATTATCCAAAGAAGTACCTGAAGTGTTTTGGGCAGATTGTTGTGGAGCTTGTGTGGGTGCATATGGCTTTGTGTAGAAGCCCGGGGGTTGCTACCTAAAGCCTCCTTGTTATGGGTTTGTTAGGGCTCCCTTCACTTAAAATTTGGATGGTCTCTCCAACCTGGATTATATGTGTTAGAGTATGGATCATTTCTTGGTTGGTTTTGGCCTTGAAATCCAATAGCATTAGCGCTTTCCCATCCACCATTCTCAATTAATTGAGGGCACTTTTCAGAGGAGTGCCCTTGGATAGAACACACGCTACACACACTTGGTCCTTGCATCCTCATCCCTTCGACCATCTGAGATACAATGGAAGTACGATTAGCTAATTGAGATTGAATATCGGATATGGAACTTACGTCATTTACTTGTTGTCGTGGGGTATCCCTTTGCCTAATGCCTTCGTATTGTTGTGCATTTAATGCACGATTTGCAATTAGTGTCTTGGCAGCCATGAGTGTTTTGTCCACCAAAGCTTCTCCCGCTGAGGCATCTAGCATTTGGCATTCAATTGTTAGAAGCCCTTCGTAGAAATATTAAAGAAGAAGCTTCTCCTTCATTTGGTGCTGTGGACATGAAGCAACAAGAGTTTTAAAACGTTCATAATAAGTTGGAAAGGATTCACCTTGGTTTTGCCGAATGCCACTAATCTTTTTGCGTAGAAGAATGACTCGAGATGTTGGGAAAAACTTCTCTGAAAATGCCCGTTTCATACTCTCCCATGATGTGACAGTTCCGGGAGCTAGTTATACAACCAATCTTTAGCCTTATCCAAGAGAGAAAAGGGAAAAGCCTTCATCTTCAAAATACTCCCATAAACATTCACGGGAGTCATACTTGAATAAACAACCTCAAACTCCTTTAAGTGTTTATTAGGATCTTCCATGGACAACCCATGGAAATTAGGAATGTGGTGCAATAGGCTAGACTTTAATTCGAACTCGTTAGTCTTGTCTTGGGTAGCCCTTGGATATTGAATGCATAAAGGCATGACATTGTCCAATCCCGAAGCAGAAAGCTCCTTGATTGTTCGATTGTCTGCTGCCATATCTTGGACTTCTTCAAAAATCTCTGCCGTGGCCTCCTCTTGCTCTTCTATCTCTTCTTCTTCACGCACGGGGTCAGGGCTAGGTGGATTGGATTCTCGCTGAAATCTCTTCTTTCTCAAAATCCGCTCAAAATCGTCGTTAAAGTCCAAGATATGCTCACGAACTGGATGAGAACTCCGAGTCATAAACTAGTACCTAAAACAAGAAAACAAACATGGTAAGTAACTAACATAAAAACACACGAAAAAAAAAAGAAAAAAGAAATAACAAGGGATTAGCATTGCTAATCCCCGGCAACAGCGCCAAAATTTGATGCGAAAATTAACTTAATACATAAATGAAACCCTCTTGTTGACAATTATAGTATGGATAAGTAGGGATCGTTCTTAAACCGGGGATTAGGAGGGATTGCTAAAACACTCTAAACTGACTCAAATATATAAAAAGAGGCTAAAAACACTTAACTAGACTCAAAGCACTCAAAACAAACTCAAAAGACTCAAAACAAGCTAAAAACGCTCAAAACTGCCTAAAAACAATAATTAGGCAGTTTCTGACTTTAACACACTTTTTGGATGAATTTTGGTTTTATATTGATTGAAAACACTTAAAAACACAAACTAAACAAATTCTAACTAATTAGACCCTCTAAAGTAAAGGGGGATTTGGTTTTGGACAAAAATAAAGTAAAATAAAGCAAGAACTAGAACTAGATAGATTTGCATGAAATTGATTGAATTAGATGGATGATGTGCTAGCTAGAGGGTTCTTCTCCACACATGACACACTTGCATTCAAATTGATTTCCAATTGCTTCTTTCAATAAACCATGAAACTCAATACTCCACGTTAACTGTGACAACACTTTTTTAACCTTCAAGTTCTCCTTAAGTTAATAAATTGGA
The DNA here is from genome assembly GCA_006547085.1 of Malus baccata. NCBI lineage: Eukaryota > Viridiplantae > Streptophyta > Magnoliopsida > Rosales > Rosaceae > Malus > Malus baccata. Next base: position 242,011 of record VIEB01000367.1, on the reverse strand, counting down.
TGGGAAAGCACATACAACAATTCAAAACATTCTCTAAAAGTCCCCTACGTGAAAAGCACAATAAAGGTACAATCAAAGATCATTAAGCTTCATGAAAACTATAAGTATTGATGAGGCATTCATAACTATGATGAGCATGATACTCTTGCCAAGAATTCACTTAAAGCGATCGTTTATAAGCAACCTCCACTACTTGTACATATAAGTTTGTAACTATTAGGTGAAAACTAAGTGTGCACTCTTAATAAACATACAAGAATAAGTTATCAATCAAACGGTTAAGTAAATTGAATTCACAACTTATGAAATAACAACTGAAGGTAATCAATTCAATATGCAAGTATAATCATGGTCTTGAATAGCCCCCTAGCCAAGAAGGGCTTAGTTCCTCATAATCGCAAAACAAAGATAAACAAATTTAGACATTGGAAATGAAAGAAAAGAAAACACCTTAAACGCTCCAATGATCCAAATTGGACAGCAAGCACATCCAGGGATTCTCCTTCTTCTTCTTTGCTACGGCACAAGGTGTGGTTGATGGTTTGAAGGGTTGTTTGTATGGAGGAATGGATGGGAACAGGTATGGTGGTGTTTTGGATGGATAAAGGTTGCGGCAAAAGTGTTTGGAAAGGTTTCTGATGGTGTAAGGATGCGGCTAGGATATATGAAAGTGGGTGATGATGAATGGTCCTGATTCCCACGGCAAGGATGATTATTTAAGGCCTTTAGGGTAATTAAGGCTAGGAAAATAATTTAGGTAACAGGAATTAATTCAAAACTAAAAGTTAAATAAGAATTAAAGTTAAAATCCTAAGGAAAAGGTAAGGAAGGTGCGGCTGGCTTTAGGAAAGAAAGGGAAAGGCTTTTAATTGAAAAGGGAATGTGATTTATGGCAAAAGATAGGAAAGGGATGGCTCCCTTGCACGTCAAGGAAGAGGAAAGGGAGACCCCACAACAAGGCCTTGTATGGTGCAAGGATACTATGGTTTATGTCCTAAAATGCATAAAAGACCTTCAATGTTGCTGGAACTTAGGGACATTTAAGATTAGGAAAGGTCAAACCAAAATAGGAAACCTTGGCTTAACTTTCCTACTTCAAATAGGAATCCTCATTCTTCTAGGAATCCATCTTCAATTAGGAATCCTAGCATCTTTAGGTCTTCAATTTCGTCCATCTCCCTTGCTCCAAGCATGTGATATTCATTCCAAGCCCAAAATTGCTCCAAAAAGCTCCAAAATGCACTTATTTGCTTCTTTACTCCTTTAGACCTACAAACGCACAAAAATGGCTTGAAATACTAATTTAACTAAGAAATAACAACATAAATGCACAAAAACATGCTAACTAAGTCGCATAAATATGCTCCTATCACTGCCCCTATTAAATGAGCAGGAAACAGTCTCATTCACCATGCGCAGTTGAGGTAGAGCAGGCAAAGATCAACAACTGCTCAAGGCACCATTGCCCGTAGGAAAAGTCAAAGGTATTTATGTTAGAATAATCCCTTATTCTTATCATAAATACATTCCTAATTAGAGAAGACCTCTTTCAAGTAAGTAATCCAAATTTCATTTATTTAGGATATTTACCAAATTACTACAAGATATTTATTTACACAAATATCTTGCAATATTCCCACCCAAAATCCACCCTAGTGTCGGCCACCCCTAACCCTAGAGGACCAGCCCACTTCCTCATTTTCTCCTATAAATACAACCTTTATCTCCAAAATTCAGGAGGCTTTTGCTACCCGCAAACTTCTGAACACATTCTTTTCAAAATTATAACTTTGGCATCAGAGATTCTTTAGCCAAAGTCCCCCTCCCCATTCGTTGTGGGCACGTGAGGCATTTGGCCTTAATCTTAGGTGTTATTATTTTGCTGGTGAATTTTCATCAAAGGAAGAGACAGCGAAAATTTGCATCCATATCCCTTGCTTTACAAAATGACACTCTATCCTTCTAAATTCATTGTACATCATCATCTTTGTGCTAGCAAAAATTGATCATCTTCAGTCTTGACGAATTTGTACTTATAAAACAATCAACACCTTTGATCAAAGACCAAAGTTTCAAGCGCTCATGAGGTGGGGGGTTTGGGTAGCCAATGGATCTCCGATGCATAAGTTAGTTTCTCTAAAAAAAAGTGAGTGTTAAGGGCTTATATGCGTAGCAAAGCTTACCAAAATTTGGTGGAGATGAAGGTATTTATAGGAGGAGTGGCCAACCATAAGGTTAGGTTTCACCCCATACATGGTAGCATCTTATTCACCAAGATGTGTCATCCGGTTAGATTAATTGAGATAATATCTTGGGATAATGATGGAAGCATCTATCATTCCTTATGGAATTGATCTTCAATTGGGGATGTATTAAAGATATAAATTAGTAATTCAGCTTATCTTTAATGTCTTTGACTTTTCCATACCACGAGCAGGGGAGCTTTGAGCAGTTGTATTTAACTGCTTGTATTTTCAGGGACGCTGAACTGCGTGTGGGAATATTTGAAAGCCCTACCCATCTAAAGAGGGAAATCTTGTATTTCTTAAGAAAAAGTCCATGTGTCGTCTTCGTTGCAGTTGGTCGGATGTCTTTTTGATTAAGCAGTTAGACGAATATTCCTTAGTGAAAACCAATGAAAGTTCATTGAAACTCTAGATCGACTGCTGTGGCAAATTGTGGAACTAGTCTTGTGCCTTGTAAAGTTGTGGCAAAAATCGTGCACATGAGTGCATCGTTGTTCTTGTAGAGGACCATGATAGTGCATTAGTGCTGAGATGTTTATTCAAATCTTCATCTCACTTGTACGAGGTGAGGTAAGGCATAGTGAACCTATGAGGTGGAATTGTTCACTCAATCTCATCGATGAATGGTGACCTACTTATATCGGGCATGAACAAACGAAGCATATAGAAATAGACTATCACCTAGTACGCAAGAAAATTCAAGAAGGGATGATGCGAACAACCTATATACAAACAGAAAATCAACCAGCAGATTTATTCACCAAGCCACTGAGTTCAACACAATTTGAGACCTTACTTGGCAAGTTGGGTGTCATCAACATACATTCCAACTTGAGGGGCAGTGTTAAGAAAGAGATCTTTGATTGATTCTGATTGATTGGACAAATATTGTAAATTAATATTAGTTATTCACTTTCTTATTTAGCTCTCTGTTAGCCTTGATTGTAGGCAATATAGTAGGATCGTACTGTGCAATATGTGTATAAAAGTGAAACCCTAATTCTGTGAATAAATGAGAAAAGACAATTCCATCATACTACTGTTCTTTAGATAAAATTTTAAAGACGGAAACTACATAATGTTTTATACAACTCAACTTCAAAACTAATGTGGATGCAAATTTCTATCCAAGCAAATTGACAGAACTTGCAAAAGACAGTGATGCCTCAATTCTAAAGATTAAATTGCATCATTTCCATTATCGAGTTCTTATTGACATGAATAAGCATTTAGTATGTACTAGAAAAAATGCCCGCGCTTCGCTGCGGGTTTTGAAACTATTAGCCATAATAGATGTGAATAATTTGCACAAAAAGATGCACTACAAAGGTGACACAAATGGAGTCACATCCTAAAATGAACCAGTGCAGATGAACAAATTTCACCAGAGTAAATCCAACGAAATCACAAATCAATACAGACATTTCTAAAGAATTGAAATAACCAAGAGATTGGTTTAGTGAGCCGATAAGAAACCAATTTGCAAAATTCAAATTCAACCTCAGCACAACACACACGTACCAAATTCAGATTTGGAAAAACCCCAAATTCCTCAAAAGCCCACCACATTTTAAGATTGACTCCCAAAATTCAAAAACACAATCAAAATGCAATCAGTGAAATCAATTAATCTGGTTCAAAAGAACCGCTTCCCACAACCACTTCGAAAATCAGCAAAATGAAAACAAAAATTTAAAGCTATTTCTCAAAATGTTAACTCCAAAAGTAATACAACTTCACTCTTATCAAGAATTGATGATTACAAATGCCAAAGTAAGTTGCCGACCCTTAATTAACAAAAATTGTAGTAGCTCTGGACAGCTATTCTTACCCCTTTGCAGCAGCCTTCTGTAGTACTCTCATTTTTTCTCAAGCATTTCGAGCGTCTGGCAAACATTTATCAAAACTGATTTAGAGATAAATTTAACTGTATCAACCATCTCAAAGAATACATAAACACAACGAAGAAACATTTCAACTTCCATCAAAACCTCTCAAACTAAATTCTAAACTACCCACAAACCTGAAAAGAATCATCAAGATACCGAAATTTTTAAAACCGAAATTTTGAAACACAGTAAACTTGGAAAATTTCAAAACCCATACCTATAGCAGTATTTGCATGCACACAAATCGGGTAAGAACGTGCAGAGACTATATATTTCAATTAAATTTATCTATATGGAGCAAAACAAAACTATCGAAATTGGTGAGCACAGGAGTGGAGAAAACAAAAAAAATCATAACCATTTATATGAAGGGTTTGAAGATTTAGTACAGGGAATAGTTGGATAGCAGGTTATAAAGTCCATGAATACAATTAGAGCCCTTTGAATTTCTTTGCAAGAGAAGACTTATATGGAAAAACAACATCAAATATACAAATATGAAGGATGTTGATGCACAAAATCGGAGGTCTTGGAACAACGTAAATCCGACCGTGAATCTGCAAGTAATGTAAATAATACAAGATGTATCGTGGTTCACCCCAAGGTTTGGGCTACGTCCACACTGATTATGTATTTATCTGAGAAGTGAGGGAGAGAGATTCAAAGCCTCTGAGGGAGAGAGTGAGGTATTTGATGGCCTAGGAATTGGCCTCCTCTAATTGTGAGGGTGAGGAGTCCTTTTATAGAATAAAGGCTCCTCACTTATTACATATTTGCCCATTCCTTTATTACATAATTGCATCTAAGTCCCCCGAGTATTTGTACGAGATCTAAATACAAATGCCCTAAATATGGTATAAACAGTAGTCCTCCAAGTCTTCAGTCAAGAGAGTCTTTTGGCTGGAGACTTGAAATTCAGTCCCTGTGTGGGTCGAAGTAACTAGATGTTGTCTTGAACTGATGCTTGATATGAGGCAGTGCTCAAAGTGAAATGATGCTCAACTATAAGTAGCACATGTTGCGAGACTGCTCGGCTTGTGACTTATGTTGCCTTGGTTGGCTCGGCTTGGTGCGCTTGAAGGTGAGGGGGTCCCTTTTATAGAATAAGGGCTTGCTCCTCAATACATAAATGATGGGCTAGACTTGATGCTCGCGACGATGCGGTTGCTTAGTAGGCGGCGATGCTCTTTAATAGTGGTGAGGGAGTCCCTTTTATAGAATAAGGGCTCGCTCCTTAATACATAAGTGATGGTTAGGAGTGATACTCGCAGCGAGGCGATTGCTCAGCTGGCAGCGTTGCTCTCTAATGAAGGTGAGGGAGTTCCTTTTATAGAATAAGGGCTCGCTCATCAATACAAAAGTGATGGGCTAAGTCCCCCAAGTATTTTTCATCAGTGCTCTCTAATGAAAGTGAGGGAGTCCCTTTTATAGAATAAGGGCTCGCTCCTCAGTACATAGATAATGGCCTAAGTTCCCCAAGTATTTTTCATGAGACCCAGTTGAGGCCCAATATATGGTACATAATGTAGTCCACCAAGTCTTCGGTCAATAGAGTACGTTGGCTGGAGACTTCAAATTGAATCCAAGTATGGGCCGAGGTGGCAGTTGTTCGGAGGCGGTATTTGTATACCCTGCACTGAAGCTGTGTAGGTGAAGCTTTGCAAGTGAAGCTTTAAAGCTAGAGCTCTGTAAATGAAGCTTTCGAAGCTGGAGCTTTTATAAATGAAGCTTTTGAAGCTAGAGCTCTGTAAATGAAGCTTTTGAAGCTGATTGACATGAGTGATGCTCATGAATGTTTATGTTGATTAGCATGAGTGATACTTATGGATGTTTTCATGAGTGATGCTCATGAATGTTAACATGAGTGATGCTCATGAATGTTGACATGAATGATGGTCATGAATGTTTATGTATGATTGTCATGAGTGATGCTCACGACTGACATGAGTAATGCTTATGTATAATTCGGAGTACTGGGTGTACTTTTGATCACCTGGTTGGTGGCATGAAGGAGAGTACGGGTTGTACATTTCATCACCTGATTGGTGACATGAATGGCTAGTTTCCAAATGATATTTAGAGTACGGGTTGTACATTTCATCACATGGTTGGTGGCATGAATGGCTAGTTGCCAAATGATATTAGAGTACGTGTTGTACATTTCATCACCTGGTTGGTGGTAATAGTGGCAGATTGCCGAATAATTGTGAAGTACTGGGTGTACTTTTGATTGCCTGGTTGGAGCTATTTTGGGCTTATGGGCATTCGCCCTCTACGCAACATTCCAGCCCATTTATTTTGGGCTTTGCCATTTTTTATTTTTATGTTTATTTTTTTTTTTATTATTATTACCCTCTAATGGGGTTTATACAGATGTCTCCGAAAGATAAGAAAAATAATTTACACCATTCAGAAACAATAAAATAAATCACATCATTTTGGTGGGGTGTTTATTGCTTACTTTTGCTTTCTACTTTCGCTTTCTGCTTTCCATCGCACTCTCTCTGTCTCTTCACCTGGTAGACAAAAGGATTCGTAATAATAGGAACCTTATAATTTTGCCCCTTTTCTTCTTTTCTCTTTTCCTTTTCTGCTTTACTTTTGCTTTTGCTTTGTAGAGTGCAGATGGCACTCAAGTTCTTTGTTTCTTTTCTTGTAGCTTTACTGGTGGTCTCTCTGTTTTCGCCAATGTGGCTAAAAAATCCTCATCCTCCACTGCCCCAAAGTACCTATCTGCCGCTCCAAGTTGGCTTAAAAGCTCCGGTATAGTAATCCTTTGGCAGGTAGATGTCCTTAAGCACGCCAAACTGCCCAAATGGCCTGCGGAGATCTTCTGGCCTTAACCCACTCAAACTTATTCTCTGGAAGCCTGTCTGCATCAAGCCTTTCCCATGACTTGGAAGTGTTACTGCTAGCAACCTCAAAGATATCTTGAGGCCAGTTGTCATCACTCAAGCTTGCATCATAAGCCGTTGAAGATCCTTGGCTTGTAGATGTTGGTGGAGACAAGTACGTGCTCGACGCCGTACTTGAGCCGGTTGAGGGAGACCTTCTTGTGGGCAACGATGAAGGGCAAGTCGGATCTCGCGAGCACCGACGTGAATAGCAAGAGAGCTACCACCTGAAGGAAAATTTTTGTCCTAGCTAAGAACAAGTAAGAACATTTGAATACATATGCAAACTATTAACACATTAAAGTAGGCATGCATTAAAAAACAATTCATAAAACCCATGACTTTCAAAGCCTAGTATATGGTGAACCAAAAGACTCTTTAACAACATTAAAGAGAATGAAGAATTTAGAGATTCTTTACCCTTGAAGCTCATCCTTGTTTACACAAGGGATTCACCCAAGTGGAGGGCCTTCAAGTCACCTCCTTGCTCCTTGGATCTTCCTTGTGATTTTCCTCCTTTTAGTGCTCCTTTGCTTCTTAGAGGATATGAGGATTTGTTCTCCAAAACACCAAAGATTTGATGTCTCTAAGTCTCTTCACCAAGGATGTGGTTGTGAAAATGAAATGGACGACTTAGAGAAGAATAGATTGCTAGCTAAAACTCCTCTAAGTGGCCGGCCTCTTTAGAGAAAATGAGAGAAAGTGTTTCACCTCATTTCACCAAGAAAAACCCTAATGAGAAATAAAGCTATAAAGTTGATTTTATACAACTTAAACATAATGGGCCTTGTGGACCAAAACGCTTTTGGGCCCCGAAACCCAAAACTAACATATAAGCCCAATATGAACATTTCGTATAATTAATTAAATAATTAATTAATCTTGACCATTTTTCAATTAAACCATTTAATTGCTTATCCATTTCATTTAATTTCTTCACCAACATCCTTATTCGGTGTACGATCCATTAGGTTCCATTTAGCGAGGTAGTGGGCGATTGTTACTCTTAACGATCGATTTGTGAATTGAAACCACATTTCAATTCTCCCTTAAAATTAGTGTTTGCTAATCTTTAGGGCTTCCACAAACCATGAGTGACACCTAGCAGCATATCATGGTTACCCAAGCTAAGTAGAAGTGGTTGGAGAACTTATCCAGTTACAACTACAATGCAATACGGTCATTCTCTAATACAATACTCTTAATCACATTGTTTGAGTGATAGTTTGTTTCATGTCTACTATCCAATGTGATACTTATCTATATGATTCGATTGAATATGATTTGGAACAAACTTTCTAAGTCATATTCATATGCTTTGGCCAAAGACTTTCGAATCATATCTTAGAGTATTCTCCTTCCACCATGGAAGGTTAGAGATCCCTTGTTGTGCATTCATATGCCTACACGACTAGATAGCTTGATGCCAACAATGCCGTGGACATTCCAATGGAATGCCTTTAACATGATCAAAGATCAAGGACCTAACCATTAGACATCTATGATGCCTCAGGTCAAAGGACTACTTTGCATATTGCAACTCTCGAGTTCTTACATGACATGTATGTTCGAACTCTCTTTTGATCGTTGTTCAGTGTACTCGATCACTCTTTCGAGCACCTATGTGTTTGCCTTAGTGTCCAACACTAAATGACTTGAGACTAGTCATACTCGCGCTTGAGTCAACATAACACATACTAAACTTAGCGGATTGTCAATGCCCAATTTACAATCCTATGGCTAGGAATGTTTTAGGAATGATCATAAGAGAAAGATCTCGATAATCTAACTTACTTAAATCACTTATCTCTTAGATCAAATACATTCCTTGGATTCCCTTATTGCTTAAACACATGATACAATAAATAGTGATTAACAATAAGCTTTGCCCTTCATTAAACATATAAAAGTTTAATACAATAAGTATTCCAAAAGCTATTACATCAAATGAGTGGCTTTGTGGGCATACTTCCAACACCACCGTCACGACTCACCACCTCCATCCGAAATCCCCAACGTCAGGTGAAGGTCGTCATTGCTGGTGATGAATGCACCTAGGAAGACAGGCCCGTCGAGGCTTCCGTTGCCGGATCAGCTCCCATTTCCTCTCAGAGTTGACTAGGGAGTCCCGAACTTGACCCGCTTGGACTTCTCTTTGGAGAAGGCATTGGGGAAGATGGTATTAATGAAGATACTGGTGGGCTTGACTACGCTAATGTAGAGGAAGCTTGAAGAAGAAAACCCAGATGAGAAAGAAGTAGATCTAGATGGAGAAATGCGAGAGTGGGTGCAACTAGTAATGTTGGGCTTTCTTCTGGTTTAGAATTATAGGAGAAGAGAGAGACACGAGGGCTTTGTGGAAAGAAAAAGGGAGATAGATAGGAAGAGAGACCGAGAGAGAGAACGTGTGTGTGATATCTGGGAAAGCTTTGGGTTTCTGGGTTTTGCAGATCAACGGTGGACAGTGGTGAGGTTGTGAAGGTTTCACGGTGGTGAGATGAAAAATTGAGAGGGAACGGACATAGCTTTTTGTGTCGCTTCCCACAGACGGCGCCAAATGTTGATGCACAAAATCGAGATCTTGGAACAACGTAAATCCAACCGTGAATCTGCAAGTAATGTAAATAACATAAGATGTATCGTGGTTCACCCCAAGGTTTGGGCTACATCCACACTGATTATGTATTTATCTGAGAAGTGAGGGAGAGAGATTCAGAGCCTCTGAGGGAGAGAGTGAGGTCTCTGATGGCCTAGGAATTGGCCTCCTCTAATTGTGAGGGTGAGAAGTCCTTTTATAAAATAAGGGCTCCTCACTTATTACATATTTGCCTTTTCCTTTATTACATAATTACATTTAAGTCCCCCGAGTATTTGTACGAGATCTAAATACGGAGACCCTAAATATGGTATAAACAAAGGAAATTTAAGGTTTGCAGTTCTTCTGATCAATCAATTTTTTACTGCTGAAACAATTGAATAGTTAGAGAACTTTAGATAATACTATACAGTATTTATAATTAAATTTTAGCTTAATACGATCTTCCACAATCTACAACTACATCTCATTGCAGGACTATGGAAGAATATTTTAAAAACCTTTGTTGATGCACAAAATCAGTGAAGACTTTGATACAACATAAAGTGTTAAGTTTATGACCTTCGCTAGATTGCTCCGGTCACTACTGTGGATAAGTTTGTAAATGGATAAAGATAGGGAAGCAAATAGAAGATGTATGTGGTTCACCCAGATTGGCTACGTCCACGGAGTAGAGGAGTTCTCATTAATTGGGAAGGGTTTACACAAGTACATAGGTTCAAGCTCTCCTTTTGTGAGTACTGGTGAATGATTTAGTACAAATGACATTAGACAATATTGTGGGAAAATGATCTCCTTTTATAGAAGAGAGTTTCTAGCTTTGTTTTGACATTGACACGTGTCGTGTTTTGATTGGCTTCTGATGTCGACATGTGTCGTCCTATGATTGACTTTTGATGTCGACATGTGTTGCACTGTGATTGACCTCCTAGTTGGAGGAAAACTCTTCTGGGTCCTTGACAGTATAACGTTGACCGGTGCTTAGTAGTTTCGGGATTGGTCAAGTATGGTACAAACAATGCTCCCCTGAGTTCCCGAGTAAAGGAAGCTTCTCGGTTGGGGACTTGTAAGATCCAAGCCACTGAGTAATCACGAAACTTCTACGTACCAAAGTGTGGTATCGTCTTCAATTGCCTTATCTGTCTCATAGGTAGGTGTGGCAACTTCTCTGGAAGTACTTTTCCTCCATCCAGGGGTGGTATCTTTAACCGGTGGAGATGCACAAGGTAATGTATCAATTTGACTCGATATATATGTCCCAACAGTGAGTGGTAACGCTATTCCTTTACCCTTCTCGGTCATAGCAATGTAGTGGGCCCTAAAAACCCATACCTGTACCTCTTTCACCCAATAAATCTTCACAGACATACTGCAAACTTAAGTATGCATGTGCAATTTGTGCAATAAATTAATATGTGAATTCCTATAAATTCACTTGTGAATGTAGCAAATTACATTCAACGTCTTATACACTTAACTACAAAAAATCCAATGCAAGAAACCTTAATTTATTAGCAAAAATCATGAACAGTTAAAACCTAGGGTTATTCGAACAGTAACCTAGGAATTGAAAGAAAGCTTACCTTTTGAATCGAATGGAAGCAAAATTACCCACCCACCAGCCCATACCTCTCACCCCATTTCTTTGCACGTGGGTTCCCTTCTACCTTACCCCGACATTTCTCCCCATCTCTCTGTCCATGCAATGATTCCCCAAATCAAACGTGAATCATGCACCACCCTAACCACTCTATCCCAAATCACTCTCTCTACCTCAAACCCCTCCCTGAAACCCTAGACCCACTCCCTGTCACTTCTCTACAAACCCACCTACTCTTCCAACCAAAGTGATCAAGTGTTACTGTCGAGAGAAGAGGAAAGAGGAGTGAAGAACAAAAACCAAATGCATAATGTATTTTTGAGGGATAGATAACTGAGCATTTTATTCGCAGGTCAGCACAAAAGCAAATAATAGAGCAATGAACTAAAACGGGGAAAATGCGTACAGTTTGAATTTTACAAATAAGCTAAACTCTGAAAGACTAACACAACAGTAAGAAAAATATACACACACACAGATATACACATAAACACATAAACACATACACAAGCACAAATACAAAAAAGTTAAAACAGAGCTCAATTAAAAAATAATTTTTTTTAGAATATCACACATTGTAAATCAGTCTCTGTTTATTGATTTTGTTCCAATTCAAATCACAGAAAGGAACTGAAAAGTTTAAAACAGGAATGTCAAATACCGTCACCTAAATACAATGCTTTAGCAAGCTGACCACCAATAATCTGCTCACAACACGAATCCGAGAAATACGAACTTTGGGATTGAGTGAAAAATCACCTGGTCAATAAATTTAATAAGTTTAGGGTTTAGTATTTTGAAAGATGATTGAAATATTAAAAAACTAATAAAAGGAGTAAAATTCTATACATCGAATGACAATCAACCCTAAACCCTGGTTTTGAAGATCAATATCAATATATTTGTTGTTTTTATCATGCAAAACGCATTGAAAGCCAAAGTTGTTGATCATGTTTACGATGACAAACACTTTCCAGCAACTTTAAAAGCACGCTTGTTCAAAGACATAAGCTATAATCAAGCCAAACAGAAAAATTTAATCTATTTCTAACACCAGCAACCATAATTTCCTACCAAAAATAACATATCTCAACAGATTTGTTAGGAAACAATTCACAGTGCATCATATGTGAATGAACAAAAACCAGATGCATAATATATTTTAGAGGGATAAAAAAAACTGAGCATTTGATTCACAGGGTCAGCACAACAACAAATAATAGAGTAATGAACAAAAAGAGGTAAAATGCATACAGTTTGATATCTGCAGATAAGCTATAACACTGAAAGACCAACACAACAGGAAGAAAAAAAAGAAATGAAGAGGAAGTGGTATTATGAGACAGTGAAGCAAGCATCACAAAATATCTGTTTTTCTGTCCCAATTTAATAATTTAAAAAGAAAGTTGCACTCCCAACTAAAAGTTGAAGAACAGAACCAGAACCAAACAGAAAACAAAGGAGGGGAAAAAAAAACAAGTTTCTAAGCAGGTTCAAACCAGAAACAGTGAAATAAGGGAAAATCTGGTTCAAAAGGGACACTTAGCTTTGAAAGGAATTGAAGCTGCTAGCTGGGAGAAATCCTTATCAATGCTTGCAGAGATAGCTTCCAGTTGGAACCAAATATCTGAAACCAACCGTAGGTTTAGGCGTCTCTTCCTGCCTCACCGTTTCTCTAAGCAAAGCTCACCGAGAAAAAACAAAACCCAAGTTCCGGGCAACCCTACCTATTGCTTTTCTTATCCTACCCCTCCCTCTTTCCTCAAATTTTTCCTTCCAGAGTCCTCCTCTCTCTTCTCTCTAGCATCGCACGGCCCCTCCTCTCTTCTCTTTGCGATCAGACGACTCCTCATTTCTCTCTTCTCTCTCGCATCACACAACACATCCCCTATCTTCTCACTAGCATTGTTGTAGGCTAGGCCTGCCCGTGTTGGCCATCCATCCCAAAAACCCAACCATAAACAAAACCCACCAACCCAGTCACAACCCAAACCTGCAAAAGCCCATACAACTAAACTTGGAAAAAAAAAGAAAAAACCAGGCAAAATCCTTAGGGCAATGACATGTCCATAAATAAAGTGAAATTGGGGTCAAAAAAGTATTCATTTGTACAATGCAATTGAGAAGCCTTCTTTAGACTAAAGTAATAATATGTATGTACACACGGAAATTCCTGCGATGAACGAGACAAGAAACACGTGTACAAAATAATATTTGTATTGATGATTTAGGGGTTACAATCTCTTCTACAAATTTAGCCTCTGACTCTGTCTTTGCAATGGGTGGATTTGATGTTGTTGGTCCAAAGGGCCGTCGGGGCTTGATCTAGGGATGAACGAATGATGAACGATGGACACTTTCTTCAAGGGCCGTCCGGGCTTGATCTTGAATCAGTGGAAGTTCTTCAAGGGCCACTGGGGCTTGATTTTGAATGAGGATTTGACGAAGAACGAAGAGAACGCTCTGGATCCTTCGGGATTTGCTTGGGAGCTTTTGAGTTTCAAAGCTTCAAGGTTGTGGTATGAGGTGAATTGGTTATGAATTGGTTTCCAAAATGAATGCCTTAGCCTTCTATTTGTAGAATTCCAAAACTTGATTTTTTTTGGATTTAAATAATTAGATGAAATAAATCATTTCTAACAGGTGTTGACACGTGTCCTGTTTGATGACTTTTCTGATTTATTTTGATTTTTCGTTTAGTCACATGCTATGTGTAAAATTTATGTGACACATAAACATTGAAATTTTAATTATTGATCAACATTTATTTTACCGAAATTTCGATGTCTACAAATGCCCCCACTTCAAGGCGCGTCATATACATGTGCTTGTCACGTGTAGGAGATGCGTTTTGAAGTCCCTTACTGCAGATGTTGATCCAAGGGCCGTTGAGGCTTGATCTTGAACTAGGTTGGTGATTTCTTCAAGGGCCGTTGGGGCTTGATCTTGAACTTTGTTTGAAATTTCTTCAAAGGCCATTGAGGCTTGATCTTGAAGGTTGAAATTGGACCACAAGGAGCTTCATGTGGTAGATGATCTTTTGCTATGGTAGTGGGTGAATCGGCACGTATTTGGTTACGCTTATTGACTTTCCACAGCATAAGGTGTTGAAACAATGGGTATTTCGAGAGCAGTGCTAGGTAAGCAATCAGGGAAGGGTTCCAAGCAGTTGGTTCCAGATCGGAAGTTTGATGCCAAGTGTTGTCTGATTGCTTTCTTTCTCCTTGTCCCGCAGGTAAAAAACAAGGACAAAGAAAAGGATAGGGAGAAAGCATGATATGAAATACTCTTGCTTTCGAATAAGTGGTGGCGATTTGACAGCGTTGCACAGCGAGGCTTTATTCTTCGACGATGGTGCTGCCAATATGTTTGTTGAAACTTCTCGAGCTCTTGGATTCAACTCAGACTCCTTCTGCTTGGTTGGTTGATTGTGCAAGGAAGGGGAGACTTGATCTTGAAGGAAATCAGCACGTTGTCTCCACATGCTTCAAGGTATCATTTTCATTTGCCTTATCTGTTTTCCGGGAAAATATGGCATCTTCTTCGGAAGTACATCAGCAACTGAAGACGAGTACTCAAGAGCAAAGCCAGGTAAGCAACCAGGCAAATGTTCCCGGTAGTCGGTTCCTTGCCCGGAGTTTGAGTAGAGGTTCCGACATATTGCTTTCTTTATCCTTGTCTTTGCAGGTAAGAACAAGGACAAAGGAAAGGATAGGGAGAAAGCATGATATGAGATGCTCTTGCTTTCTACCCTGGTGATATGAGATACTTTTGCTTTGGTGTCATTTGTTTGCAGAGGTACTCCAGGAGAGGAAGAAAACTGGGTATTTCGAGAGGCTCTGCTAAGAGTGTACTCTCGGAAATGAGGAAGGGTTGGGCATTTTTGCAGGTCTGCCATGCTATGGACGATGAAGGTGGACAGTTATAGGAAGTTCTTTAATACCTGTAGAGGTACTATTCTTTCACTCATGTTGGCAACCATTGAGTGATTGATCAGTATGGCTCCACGCGCTTTCTTCTTCATAAAAAATCTTCGACAAATTGCCCGTAATTTCCGCAAAGCTAAGTGTACATGTGACAGGTGCTGACGAGGCTGAAAAAGACTGGCGCCTCTTTGATATCTGAGATCTGCGCTTCGACAAATTATCCGTGATTTTCGCAAAGCTGAGTGTGCATGTGATAGGTGCTGACGAGGCTGAAAAAGACTGGCGCCTCTTCGATATCTGAGGTCGGCTCGTGGTTTCTGAGCAGCCCAGCTTTTGAGAAAGCAGACGTCTCTTCGATCTCTGAGCTTGCCTCTTCAATTTCTGAACTCGCCTCTTCAATTTCTGAAGCTCCGTTGAGTGCTGATTTTAAAAGACAGTCACGCATCACATTCCAAAGCACACTTGAATTTTCCGCCTGTAGAAGCTCCCTACTTGCACTTCTAAGAACTTGATTTGTCCGACCTCTTCTTTTTCTTCACACCTTCGAAAATGTCTTGCCCTTCTGACTGTCGTCTTCACTTGAATGTCGGGGAAGATAGTGACATATCTTCTTCAAACAACATTTGGCACCCGTCCTTCGTATCTCCCAATGGTCCTCTTACAGTTGGGGATTCTATGATGATGAACGATACAACCGCTTCGGTGGTGGCCAGAAATCTTCTCACTCCTAGAGACACTAGGATTCTTTCCAGGCGGTTCGACGAGCTGGCTGTTCAGGACTCTCTGGCCTACAGCGTCCGATGTGCAGGTTCAGTTTCAAACATGGGCCAACGCCTTCTTACTTGATCTCGTCAGGTTGAGTCGTTGATGGCTGAGGTGGCCAGTCTTCGGCAAGAGGTCAGGGTGCTTAGGCACGAGAATAAAGAGTTGCACATGCTTGCAACTAATTACTCAACAAGCATGAAGAGGAAGCTTGACCAACTGCAGGAGTCCGAAGTTCGGATTCAGAGTGATCATCAGAGGTTTGTGACGTTACTCCAGCGGCAACTTCTGCCTTCGTCCTCTGGCGCTTCACCAAGTGTTGAAGCTCCAGATAATCAATCTCTGGTGCTTCGTCTTTCTGGAGCTCCGCCGAGTGATGAGGCGCTACCTGATCATTCTTGAAGATCCCTTCCTGTAAATTTGATTTGACTTTTTTATTTTTTTTTTATTTTTTACGCACTTGTAATTTTTTTTGGAGATATCAATGGACATGCTTTATTTTAGTCAGTATGTTGTGCTAAATACAAATAAAATGTATATCTGACTAAAATGCGTTACTTCCTTCTTTTTCTTTTTTTTTATTTTTTTTATTTTTTTTTCTCTTTTTTTTTTAATTTTTTTAATTTTTTTTTCTTTTTTTTTTTTTATTTTTTTTTCTCTTTTTTTTTTAATTTTTTTAATTTTTTTTTCTTTTTTTTTTTTTAATTTTTTTTAATTTTTTAGATGGTGCTTGACACATCCATTTCCTTTTAGATGGTGACTAATGCACTATTCTTGTAAAGAATTATTGATTTCTTGTTATAAGAGGAATTTCATATTTTTCCACCCAGTTTCGCTTTCATTTTATTTAATTTTATTTTTAGCTCGCGCGCCGGATTTGGGTTTAAGATTTTTCCTATTGACCCCGGGTCAAGGGCATGACATATGCAAAGGTTAATTTAAGGATATCCCACAAGATTGTTCTCAAACAAATATTGCTTATTAGCACACAACTCCAAATCTTAACACGATTAAGACTTGTCTTTCTTTCCAACCACATCCTATGGAGTCATGAAATTTTTGGAAGATCTTCTAATTGACAATCATATTGTCTTAGAAGTATGTTTGTACCATACTTAGGGCCTCCGTATTTAGATCTCGTATAAATACTCGGGGGACTTAAATGTAATTATGTAATAAAGGAAGGGGCAAATATGTAATAAGTGAGGAGCCCTTATTCTATAAAAAGACTCCTCACCCTCCTTATTAGGGGAGGCAATTTCTTAAGCCTCCTCACCCCCTCAAGCTCTCACCCTCACAACCCTCTGACATACACAGAGACTCTCTCAAACTCTCTCCTTCTCTAGGGGACTCCCCCTCACCCTTGTAATCCATACATACAGTCAGAGAAATACAATCAATGTGGACGTAGCCTAAACCTTGGGGTGAACCACGATACCTCTTATGTTATTTACATTCTTGCAGATTCACGGTCGGATTTACGTTGTTCCAAGACCTTCGGTTTTATGCATCAACATTTGGCGCCATCTGTGGGAATCGACATGAAAAGCTATGTCGGTTTTCTCTCAATTTTTCACCTCCGCCGTGAATCTGCAAAGACCGAACGAAACCTAAAGCTTTCCCAGAAAACCCAACGGTTCATTCTCTCTCTGCAAATAGCCTCCTCACCAAATACCTTCTTTCTCTCTCCTACTTCTCTCTTTCTCTCTCTAGAAATTGCAGTTTTCTTTTCAGACAGTAAGAGAAAAGAAAGAAGAAGAGGAGATAGAGACAAGAACAACGGCTCTCCCCCCAACAACCATAAAAATTTCAGATCTCCGTACCCTCGATGGCTCGCTACATTTTCCCAAGAAAATAGGAAACCCTCATAAACATTTTCTAGAGAAAATATGTCCGACGCTTTGATCAATGAACTCGTCGGAGCTGGCGGCAGGATCATCGCCCAGCTCATCACCTATCCTCTTTAGATTGTGAATAAGAAGAAGAAGAAGCTCAGAACTATGGAGCAAATATGTTAGGTGATAAAAAAATGAAGGATGGGAACGGTTGTATAAAGGTTTGACGCCATCGTTGGTGGGCATGGTAGCATCTCAGCTGTAAGTCTGCAACTTTTAGTAGAATCCAAGACTTTCTGGGCTGACATTCACTATGCAGGGACTGATCTTGTGCTTCTTCTTTGTCTTAAGAAAATAGGGTTTAGGGTTTTCTTTTCCGAAAAATCCCCAATTCAGTGACTTCAGAACAGCGTCGTTTCATCACCATATCTGCCAATGGGGACCGAAGTAGTGGTCACGATGAACCGAGTCGAGAAGTTCTTCGAGGACCTGGAGGCGTAGAAGGTGACTTCTCCACCCCTACCAAGCTTTTCAGAACCCTCTCCGACCACCTCAATTCCCTCCATAAATCTATTTCTGAGAAATACCATTCCCTTGAATCCAAAATCCAATCCCTGGAATCCTGTTCCGCAAAACCTTGCAATCCCTCGACCACAGCGAAGCCTCCATCCCAGAGCGCAAGTCCTCCGCCGT
The DNA here is from genome assembly GCA_006547085.1 of Malus baccata. Lineage (NCBI taxonomy): Eukaryota > Viridiplantae > Streptophyta > Magnoliopsida > Rosales > Rosaceae > Malus > Malus baccata. Next base: position 223,570 of record VIEB01000367.1, on the reverse strand, counting down.
CGCTCAAATTGAAAAGTAGAAACCGTGGCCTTCATCGAGGTGGAGAAGAATGTTTCTAGGGATTTGGATTTGCATATCCATTTCCGACGGACAGCAAGTTCATTGCAGCAGGAAGGCAGAGGTGAGCTCAGAGCTTTAACAATGGTGGAGAAGGGTCGTGGCATGGGGAGAAAGGAGGAGGTCATAACCAGGGATCGACGACTATCCCCACCATTTTCCGGCCACGCCCAGTCATCACGACATGGGCATCACTAGTAGCCGACTAGTCCCACACATCACCGTCACCCACAAACTCCTCGAACCATTTCTGTTAGTGATGCCATCAAGGATGAGTCTGGATGGCTTTAGTCGACCACCCATAGGGATTGCTTTTGTCGACCACCCAGGAAAAGTTATAGATGTGTTTGTTTTAAAGAATGCAAATCTGCAAAGAGATTGCTCTGAAAAATGGACCTATTATTCTTGAAATAGGCATTTACAGGGACCATGGTCACTTTATGTCTGATCACACGTGATTACATTTCTGGCATAAGGTTGCATATAAGTGGGCAACCAACAAAAAAAAAAAAGGAAGAGTTAGCTTATTATATGTGCTTAGAAAATGGAGCAGGGCCAGGGAGGGATGAGACAGAGAGAGGCGTAGTGGGAAACAGAAACAAAAGAAAAAGCAAAGTAGAAAAGAAAAGAGAAAATAAGAAACAAAAAGCAAAAGCAAGGAATAAACATCCCACCAGAATGATGTGATTTACTTTTCTTGTTTTTGAATATGTAATTTAGTTTTCTTATCTTTCGGAGACATCTGTATAAACCCCATTAGAAGGTAATAATAATAATATAAAAAAAACGGCAAGCCCAAAATAATGGGTTGCAATGTTATGTGGAGGGTGAAGGCTCATATGCCCAAAAGAGCCAGGCCCTATGGCTCGAAATTTATTCGGCACCTTGCCACTATTATCACCAACCAGGTGATCAAAAGTATGCCCAGTACTCCAAAATTATTTGGCAACCTACCGCTATTACCACCAACTAGGTGATCAAAAGTATGCCCAGCACTCCAAAATTATTCGGCAACCTGCCGCTATTATCACCAACTAGGTGATCAAAAGTACGCCCAGTACTCCAAAATTATTCGGCAGCCTACCGCTATTATCACCCACTAGGTGATCAAAAGTACGTCCAGTACTCCAAAATTATACATGAGCATCACTCATGTCATTCATACATAAACATTCATGACCATCATTCATGTCAACATTCATGACCATCACTCATGTTAACATTCATGAGCATCACTCATGTCAACATCCATGAGCATTGCTCATGTCAATCTAGCTTCAAAAGTTTCATTTACAAAAGCTCTAGCTTCAAAAGCTTCATTTACAAAGCTCTAACTTCAAAAGCTTCATTACAAAAACTCTAGCTTCAAAAGCTTCATTTACAGAGCTCCAGCTTCAAAAGCGTCATTTACAAAAGCTCCAGCTTCAAAGCTTTACTTGCAATGCTTCACCTACAAAGTTTCAGTGCAGGGTATACAAATACTGCCTCTGAACAACCGCCACTTCGGCCCATACATGGATTCAATTTCAAGTCTCCAGCCAACAGACTCTATTGATCGAAGACTTAGGGGACTACATTAGGTACGATATATTCGGCCTCAACCGGGCCTCATGAAAAATACTTGGGGGACGTAGCCCATTATTTATGTATTGAGGAGCAAGCCCTTATTTTATAAAAGGGACTCCCTCACTTTCATTAGAGAGCACCCATTATTCATGTACTAAGGAGCGAGCCATTATTTTATAAAAGGGACCCCTCACCTTCATTAGAGAGCATTGCCGCCAGCTGAGCAACCGTCTCGCCACAAGCATCACTCCTAACTCACTTATGCCTTGAGGAGCGAACCCTTGTTCTATAAAAGGGACTCCCTCACAATCATTAAAGAGCATCGCCGCCTACTGAGCAACTGCATCGCCGCAAGCATCAACTCTAGCCCATATTTATGTATTAAGGAGCGAGCCCTTATTCTATAAAAAGGACTCCCTCACCTTCAAAATACCACAAGCCAAGCCAACCAAGGAAACATACGCCACAAGCAGAGCAGCCTCGCAACATGTGTTATTTCTAGTTGAGCATCATTTCAGATTAGGCACCGCTTCATATCGAATATCAGTCCTAGACGACATCTAGTTACTTTGGCCCACACATGGACTGAATTTCAAGTCTCCAGCCAACAGTCTCTCTTGACTGAAGACTTAAGGGACTACTGTTTGTACCATACTTAGAGCTTCCATATTTAGATCTCGTATAAATACTCGGGGGACTTAAATGTAATTATGTAATAAAGGAAGGGGTAGATATGTAATAAGTGAGGAGCCCTTATTATATAAAAGGACTCCTCACCCCCTTAAGCTCTCACCCCCACAACCCTCTCACATACATAGAGGCTCTCTCAAACTCTCTCTTTCTTTGGGGGACTCCCCCTCACCCTTGTAATCCATACATACAGTCGGAGAAATCAATCAGTGTGGACGGAGCCCAAACCTTGGGGTGAACCACAATACCTCTTGTGTTATTTACATTCTTGCAGATTCACAGTCAGATTTACGTTGTTCCAAGACCTCCGGTTTTGTGCATCAACAAAATATATATCCTATATATGGGTAATTGATAACATCCAACGAACTACATCTTATTCGAGTTTGTTTTTCTCCCAGTGGAGAAATCCATTATCTTATGATGCTACTTTCCTTGATATCTTTCAAGGAAATTCTTCTAAAGTGTTATTTTTCCTTGGATCAAATCGAAGGAGGTAAATACTTTAGACGTCTTACTCATCGACTTACATCCTTGAATTCTTTGAAACCTTTTGTAAAGTATTCGAACTTGTGTTTATTCAAAATAAACGATAGTCCAACTGAGAGCGATCTTCGGTGAATTCATACAACATGAGTAGTATTATGTTATGGACAAGTGCCACTAACATCTAAGTGAATTAACCTCAACAACTTTGTGATTCTTTCTTCTTTTCAAAAGAATAAAGATTCAAACATTTTGCCTCTATACAATTTTAACAAGGCATTGGATCCGGATCTAACGATCCAAAGCATATCCAAAGCATCCATCTATGACCAACTTATAATTTATGTTTTAGAGGTGTCACAACATAGTGGGATTAGTCATTACTTTGCAACCTTTTGGTTTTTAAGTATCGTTATATTCTAAACAGTTAACACTACCACATCATCTCTACTATAGAGACAATCAATCAAATTACAATAATACAATCATTCATTAATAAAGAACAATGTTTTGTCAAACAAAACATTCATCCATCTCTTAAAATTATAGTGACGGAATTAAGTTCCTTATTCAAATTGGAATGTAAAGACAATCTTTGTTTTTCCAATTTCTTTGGTAGTTCATATAAGGAAGTAAGTACTATCTCCTTTCCCAAAGATCCATATTTTATTCACGTTCTGAATGTGAAGTACTTTCTCTTCTCTCATTAATCTTCTACTTCTTATTAGCCACACTTTTACAATGATTGTAAAACATAGTTACTAATACGGAATCAAGCATTCAAGTAGAAGAACCAACTGTTTTGAACTTTTCAAGAACAATTTACAACACCTTCGAAAGGTGTGTTCTTGACACTTGCAAGACATTTCTTGCAAATACCCCTTCCAATGTCCATCCTTTCATAAAGAAAGTTTGTTCCCTTGGAGTTATTTCGCATTCTTCACTTGACTTCTCCATTGACTATAATAGTCATGGTCCCTTAAACTCCTATTATCTCTCTTGAAACTTATTTCAATTGTGTTGTACACATCAAATGATTTGGAGAGTGTGTGGTTATTGTTCACTATATAGTTTACAATAAACTTAGTGAACCATTTGGCTAGGGACTCAAAGGTGAAGTCTTTGCCTAGTTTTTGTCTCCTGAAGTGGTTTAACACTTCAACACATAATTCAAAATCATCATAAGTCCATGTTGATGGACTATTTTTGTCAATCAACCATTATGTTCTTAACATGATTACAAACTTTCAAGAGTTGTTCAAGGCAACTCTCATTTCTTCATACAACGATTTGTAATGGAAGAATTATGACACTAAAAGTGTCCATGTCTTTGTGCTAATCTTCTTGAGTTTCTTTGTTTATACAACAAAGGAATAAGCATTTGTTGTTTGGGTTGTCCTCTTTATGATAGACTTATCTAACATGTTCTTCTAATGATACAGTATCAATAGGAAGATTGTGAGGATGAGACTACTTAGGTACATATACAATCCATTCAACACAATCTATTGGATTGTGGTACCAATCCGGAAACTAAAGCCTTCGGCTTTTTCTTTGTCAAGTTTTGGATAGCGTTTGCAAATATATAAGTAAATAAATACATAACGAATATAAATTGATTGATTTTAAGCTATTTGATCTGGGACTTTAATCAAATAGCATCACCCACTATTTTTGGCAAATTTCATATCCCTCATTGGAATTCAAGAGTTTTGGAGGAAACTCTTAGTTGGGTATGGGAGGCTCACTATTACCAAGTCCACCTCATAATTATATGATGTTGGCTAGCATCAATAAAAATGAGAGAGTATGCTTACTCATTTACATCTCATGTAAGTACCCATCTTATTTGGCCTCTAGAGAATGATGCCTCACAATGATATGATGTTGGCTTTGCACTTAGTTAAGTCATTCACACCATGCAAGTTCGGGTAGGGGTTCAAGTTCGGGTAGGGGTTCAAGAACAACCTCACAATGATATAATGTTGATCATTCTCGTTGCCTACCTACACAACATCATGTATGCGTATAGAACTCCTCCTGAGTGTAAGCACATACTTTGTACTCCCCCATGATAGGGTGAAGTCGGTGTACGAGTCACAAAAGATCGGAGCCTACTATGGTGGAAGGCAATGAAAGATTGTTCAAAGCACTCTCATGCTTGTCAACTTAATAATGGTTTAGTTGAGGGTTTTTAGGTCTCATCACATATAAGCATGCATTTTAATCTCATTAAAACAATTTGGTCCTATTACAACTATTGGTCCATGTAATTGATTTAGTAGTATATGATACTCCCACTATGCTTGTAAACGATTTTGAAAGCAAGAGTATATGGTACTACTAACATAAGGTTTGCATTCATTGATGGACTATATAGTTGCCTTAGGGCCTTAGGATGACTATGAACCTTTGATTCGATCCAACACGAGCCTAGTGTTGGATCTCGGTCTAGGGATGGTAGTTGATTTTATTTACACGTTTAATCACATTAAGGTTTGTTTTCTTATTGGGCATTGGACTCAACTACTCCAATTTCATGCATATCAAATAAAACAAGAGAGAAGTACTTCAAAGTAAAGAAGAGCTTATGCTCTTTTACAATATTTGATCAAATAAAAATACTTTAAAGTAAAGAAGAGCTTATGCTCTTTTACAACATTTGATCATATCAAATTACAACAAAAAACTAATCTACACATTCCCATGGTTCAAACAAATTTGAGAGACGGCCTTTCACATAGCTCACTCGCCATAGGCTTAGGTTCATAATCACCCTTTGTTTAATTAATTAACGCTTTAACTAATTAAACTTGAATGCAACATTGTCATTTGGTTTTTGTATCCATAGAATAGATTTAAATGGAGCTAAATGAAATGAAAATCCAATTCTCATTTAAAGAGACAAAACTATTTTGTTCTCAACTAATTTGGGCAAAAATGCGATAACCTCAACTTTTGGGCTATTGCAAAATACAAACTTTTTGAGGTCACTTTGTAAAAACACAAAAGTCCACTAGTAGAACTAGGCCTGGCAATTCCTAACACATCTCTATAACCCGACACGACAGGACACGAAATTAACAGGTGTTCGGGTTGATACGATAACGAATCGGGTCATTTTCGAATAACCCGATAAGCACCTATTAAGGTAATGGGTTGGTTCGGGTATACACGATAAGCAAAATATTAATTTTATAATTTTATAACCCTAAAAAAATACTATAATAATTATATATATTAATTTAATTATTATATATATATATATAATTATATATTAAATTAAATATTAAAAATTGGTGACCATTGGATCGGCTTAAATTACATACCATTTAAATCTACTTAATAAATATATATATACCATTAAACTTGATGGGATACGAATTCTACGAAACTAATTTCAACGATCCATGTGACATCCCACATCGCCCAGGGGAGTGATCCTTAAATGTATATTCCCATCCTTACCTAGCACAAGGCCTTTTGGGAGCTCACTGGCTTCGGGTTCCATTGGAACTCCGAAGTTAAGCGAGTAGCGCGTAAGAGCAATCCCATGATGGGTGGTCACTGGGAAGTTCTCGTGTGAGTTCCCAAAAACAAAACCGTGAGGGCGTAGTCGGGGACCAAAGCGGACAATATCATGCTACGGTGGTGGAGCGGGCCCAGGATGTGGTGGACCCTGGGTCGGGATGTGACAATCCAACTATCAAAATTGTTTGTATATGCTTTGAGATCGCATCAGCAAAAAAATCGCAAAAAACAAATATTGAGAGATCAAGTAATAGGACAAAACTTTTCGACGGTTATCAACTAAAAATCACGATTTAACGGTTATTTTACTCCGATTTTGATGTACAGCTACACTGCTTGACCCTATATGAATACAATGAATGAATTCGATCTTCAATTTCAAATATTTACACTAGTGGATACCACAAAATCTTACGTTATACTTAATGAAAGTATGAATAAACTCTTAAGTGTTAGTGAATCTATTGTTTTGATGGGATACGCATTCTACAAAACTAGTTTCAATGATCCAACCGTCAAACATGTTTGTAGATACTTCGAGATCGCATACGCCAAAAATTGCAAAAAACAAACATTCAAAGATCAAGTAGCGGGACAAAACTTTTCGACGATTATTAATGAAAAATCTTGATTTAACAGTTTATTTTAACTCTAATTTTGATGATTTTTTACAGCTACACTCCTTGACCCTATATGAATACAATGAATGAATTTGATCTTCAATTTAAAATATTTACACTAGTGGATACCGCAAAATTTTATGTTATACTTAATGAAAGTATAAATAAACTCTAAGTGTTAGTAAATCTATCGTTTTGATGGGATACACATTCTACGAAACTAATTTCAACGATCCAACCGCCAAACTTGTTTGTATATGCTTCAAGATCACATACGCCAAAAATTGAAAAAAACAAACATTCAGAGATCAAGTAACGAGATAAAAAATTTCGACGGTTATGAATGAAGAATCACGATTTAACGGTTATTTTAACTCTAATTTTGATGATTTTTTACAGCTACACTCCTTGACGCTATATGAATACAATGAATGAATTCGATCTTCAATTTAAATTATTTACACTAGTAGATACCACAAAATGTTATGTTATACTTAATGAAAGTATGAATAAACTCTTAAGTGTTAGTAAATCTATCATTTTGATGGGATACGCATTCTATGAAACTAATTTCAATGATCCAACCGTCAAACTTGTTTGTATATGCTTCAAGATCCCATACACCAAAAATCGCAAAAAACAAATGTGACGACCCATCCCTAATTTTCCTATGTAATTTCTCCCTGAGTATGTGTATTGATGGTTATGCCCTTAGTGGTGAAAGACGTGGACTTGTTTATTTCCTCCTTATTTATTTTATCGTCTTAGTAAATAAATTGTGCACGTTATTACGAGACTGGAGTTTACGAGTGTAGAAATACATGTTTTAGATATACTTCGATTTCCTTTTACTGGAGAAAATCCAAAACCCTATCCTTGGATTCCTTAAGCCTACCCGTGCACCCCATCCACCTTTATTATACTCACCAATCAATCTCCTCAATTCACTCTCAAACCAACCAATCCCATCTCTCCCTCATTTCTGTCCACCAATTAGAAAAAGAGAAAAAATGACTTTCTTTCTGTCTTCCTTCTCTCTCTCTCTGCAAACCCCCTTGAGCGAACCCTTAACTTCTCAGATCGAACCTAAAAACTACCCCATTGTACTCATCTCAGTCCCACGATCACAACCATGTCCTTGAAACCTGGTTTAGACGAGTTTTGACTCGTTAACTAGGAAGGTTCGAACTCGGGCAAACTGAGTTCGACGTGTTTTCGAATGAGTTAGGATGTTTTGAAGCTTGGGAAGGCTTCTACACAACATTCTAAGGGTCCTAGGCATGTTTTGGAGGAAGGTCGACATGAAACGACCGAGTTTCAAGGAGTTCACTTTTGGCTGGAACTTTCGAGGAGTTTTCTGGTGACATCCTTCCACTTTTTGGACTCCAAACATGTATAACGCCATTCTACACTTCATTAGATTCAAATCCATATAAAGTGGGTTAAAAATGGATGAGAAATGAATAAGTTATGTTAATTTGAAATTTTCCCAGAAATCCGACGAAATTTTAGTTGCAGACGGTAGCGACGGCGAGGACAATCGGAGAAGGTGACAGAATATTCTGTTAGAGTGGACGGAATATTGTTGACGGCGTCATGTAACGCTGTTAATCTCTATTAGCATTTAACGGAATATTCCATAGAATATTCCTAACGGCGTCAGTCACACTGACGGCACGTGCTTGCGCGTGGGTGCTCGTCTGGCCTTGCCATTGCCGGCGCGTGGGGGCGCGTGAGCTGTCCAAAAATTATTTTAAAAATTTAGGGATGTTCGTGACGTCGAGTAGGTCACGATGGTATATTTAAACCCTAGGTTTGAGCAAATTATGGGGGTTTTATTTAGGTTTACGTATATGTCCTTTAATTAATTCGAAATTAGTTATTTCACATATAGGGGAAACGTATCCCGAGGACGTTCGAGGCCAAGCTAGGCTCGGGGGCTATGACCTAGCGACGTACTTATAAGTGGGCAGTTGATTTTTATATCTATACGTATTTATAGTTTCCAAAATTGCATAAATACATCACTTTACATACATATTGCCAAATAATTGATAACTACGATATAATTGTGGTAAATGCTGCTATATGGTTGAGATATTACTGAACAAACATTCAAAGATCAAGTAACGGGACAAAATTTTTTGATGGTTATCAACGAAAAATCACGATTTAATGATTATTTTAACTTTGATTTTGATGATTTTTTACAACTACACTTCTTGATACGAATACAATGAATGAACTTGTTCAATTTAAAATATTTACACTAGTGGATACCACAAAATCTTATGTTATACTTAATGAAAGTATGAATAAACTCTTAAGTGTTAGTGAATCTATTGTTTTGATGGGATACGCATTCTACGAAACTAGTTTCAACGATCCAACCGTCAAACATGTTTGTATATACTTCGAGAATGCATACGCCAAAAATTGTAAAAACAAACATTCAAAGATCAAGTAACGGGACAAAATTTTTTGATGGTTATCAACGAAAAATCACGATTTAATGATTATTTTAACTTTGATTTTGATGATTTTTTACAACTACACTTCTTGATACGAATACAATGAATGAACTTGTTCAATTTAAAATATTTACACTAGTGGATACCACAAAATCTTATGTTATACTTAATGAAAGTATGAATAAATTCTTAAATGTTAGTGAATCTATCGTTTTGATGGGATACGCATTCTACAAAACTAGTTTCAACGATCCAACCGTCAAACATGTTTGTATATACTTCGAGAATGCATACGCCAAAAATTGTAAAAACAAACATTCAAAGATCAAGTAACGGGACAAAATTTTTTGATGGTTATCAACGAAAAATCACGATTTAATGATTATTTTAACTTTGATTTTGATGATTTTTTACAACTACACTTCTTGATACGAATACAATGAATGAACTTGTTCAATTTAAAATATTTACACTAGTGGATACCACAAAATCTTATGTTATACTTAATGAAAGTATGAATAAATTCTTAAATGTTAGTGAATCTATCGTTTTGATGGGATACGCATTCTACAAAACTAGTTTCAACGATCCAACCGTCAAACATGTTTGTATATACTTCGAGAATGCATACGCCAAAAATTGTAAAAACAAACATTCAAAGATCAAGTAACGGGACAAAATTTTTTGATGGTTATCAACGAAAAATCACGATTTAATGATTATTTTAACTTTGATTTTGATGATTTTTTACAACTACACTTCTTGATACGAATATGAATGAACTCAATATTCAATTTAAAATATTTACACTAGTGGATACCACAAAATCTTATGTTATACTTAATGAAAGTATGAATAAATTCTTAAATGTTAGTGAATCTATCGTTTTGATGGGATACGCATTCTATGAAACTAATTTCAACGATGTAATCGTCAAACTTGTTTGTATGTGCTTCGAGATCGCATACACTAAAAATAGTAAAAAACAAACATTCAGAGATCAAGTAACGGGACCAAACTTTTCGACGGTTATCAACAAAAAATCATGTAACAGTTATTTTAACTCCGATTTTGATGATTTTTTACAACTACGCTCCTCGACCCTATATAAATATAGTGAGTGAACTATATCTTCAATTTAAAATATTTACACTAGTGGATACCACAAAATCTTATGTTATACTTAATGAAAGTATGAATAAACTCTTCAGTGTTAGTGAATCTATTGTTTTGATGGGATACGCATTCTACGAAACTAGTTTCAACGATCCAACCGTCAAACATGTTTGTATATAATTCGAGATTGTATACGTCAAAAATTGCAAAAAAAAAAAAAAAAAAAAAAAAAAAAAAAAAAAAAAAAAAAAAAAACATTCAGAGATCAAGTAACGAGACAAAACCTTTTGGCGGTTATCAACGAAAAATCCCGATTTAACGGTTATTTTAACTCCGATTTTGATGCTTTTTTATAGCTACACTCCTTGACCCTATATGAATATGATGAATGAATTCTGTTGATGCACAAAACTAGAGGTCTTGGAACAACAGAAATTCGACCGTGAATCTGCAATAAATGTAAATAACACAAGATGTATCGTGGTTTATCCCAAGGTTTGGGCTACGTCCACACTGATATTGTATTTCTGAGAGGATTGTGAGGGAGAGAGTGGGAGGATCTCAGGCCTAAGAATTGGCCTCCTCTAATTATGAGGGTGAAAAGTCATTTTATAGAATAAGGGCTCCTCACTTATTACATATTTGCCCCTTCCTTTATTACATAATTACATTTAAGTCCCCCGAGTATTTGTATGAGATCTAAATATGAAGGCCCTAAGTATGGTATAAACAGTAGTCCCCCAAGTCTTCAATCCAGAGAGTCTTTTGGCTGGAGACTTCAAATCTAATCCATGTACGGGCCGAAATGGCTAGATGTCCTGACCAGTACTCAACCCAAGGCAATGCTCAACATAAATCAATACTCGACTAGAGGTATCACACATTACGAGACTGCTCGGCTGGAGGCGATGCTCGTTGTGAGGTTGCTCGACTAGAGGCTATGCTCGCGGCGAGGCGTTTGCTTGGCTGGAGGCGATGCTCGTTGCGAGGCGGCTCCGTTAGAGGCTATGCCCGTTGCGAGGCAGCTCGGCTCATGGTATTCCTCATTGCAAGTATCTACTTTATGTCGACATGCAATCAATATGCGTTGAGTGTCGACATGATTCGGGTCCGCTTGTCGGGTTCGCATATTGGGTCTATGTGTCGGATCCGCGGATCGGGTTCGCAAGTCGAGTCTTTGAGTCGGGGCCATACGTAGGGTCATCGAGTTGGGTCCAGGCACATAGGGGTCCCAATAAGCGAATATCCGAGCAAGTAGGTGTCCGGTCAGACAAGAGATCACCGTTCGGACTGAATCTTTATCACCATGAGCACGTGGCTCATCAGTTTATAAGTTGGTAGACTTCTTTAATCAGCAACAATGTTGATCAGTCGATCTAGTTGCTTAATAATTCCTGACAATAAATGGCAGAATAAGTATGACCGTATAATGAATAAATCAAATTGACAAAGTTTGTCAAGGCAAAATATTGTATTGTGTGCCTTATGTGAATAAATGATTTATTTTGTTGTGTGATAAATGACATGTTGTATAAGTCAATAACGTGGTAGTAATCATGTGATATTAGAAATAATAATTATATTATTTAATCATAAGTCATCATGACATAAAAATAATAAAATTATTATTTTATAATTAGTTATCATGACACAAATAAAATAATAAGATATTAAATAAACAATGATATTGAGAAAACATAATGATGAGATATTAAAGGAGAGCATTTTATCTTTTTGTCAGGTCAGTGGGATGATATCAGAATGTGGGTTTTTCAGTGGATGGTGGATGGCTGTTGTTCCGTCACTTCACTCATCATCAATGGCTGTCTTTTTTTATTATATATATTTTTTATATTGACAGAAACCTCGGGAGCTGCGAAATAAAGTTGCTTACAGTGAGAGCTTTTCTCATGGCCTTCAGCGTTTTTATGGATGACACCGTTCAATCTGATTGACCCAACATGCTGTCATCTTTATGAACGACGTGCTGTCCAGCGTGCTACTCTTGAGCGACATGCTGTCCAGCGCGTTACTCTCGAACGACCATCTCTGAAGCTGCATATGGAGCTGCAGGATGACTCCAGCTTTGAGTAGCCTCCTACCATGGCCGGATCGTGGACTTCTGGGCCAAAGCGCGGAAAGCAACGGTCCTAGGAAGAGGGTTTTCCTTCCCGACGCTGGCATCATCAGTGTTGAAGAGAATGGGATGGCATCGCTTATCCTCATTCATCAAGCATGAGTTCTAGAAATGTGCAATCAGAGCAGATTTTCCTTGAATTCGAGCATATGTTAGTGACTGATAAAATGGAACGATCATTCGAGGATCAGTCATATTGATTAACGCATAGCCCACATTGCAATTGACACGTGTCGTGTTGCGATTGGCTTCTAATGTTGACATGTGTCGTGCTATGATTGGCTTCTAATGTTGACATGTATCATGCTGTGATTGGCCTCCTAGTTAGAGGCAAACTCTTTTGGGTCCTTGACGGTATAACGTTGACCGGTGCTCAGTAGTTTCGGGATTGGTCAAGTATGGTACAAACAGTGCTCCCCTAAGTTCCTAAGTGAGGGAAGCTCCTCGGTTGGGGACTTGCAAGATCTAAGCCATTGAGTAATCACGAAACTTCTTCAGGCTTGGTCAAGTGCGATACAAACCCTATAGTAGGAGTCCCCCAAGTTGTCGAGCTAGGAGATTTGCCGAATGAGGTAACAAACAAGGTAAGCAATTATATTTCAAAGCAAGCAACCTGGATCGGAGGTTCGACTTCGGCTTCCGGTTAATTGTTTTCTTTCTCCTTGCGTCGTAAACAGCAACCAGGATAAGGAGAAGCAAATGGAGAAACAAATGGAGAATAGATGATATGAGATACTTTTGCTTTTAAAGAAGTAACTTTCCACAGGCTTATTATTGAACTAGGATGGATGGTTTTCTGGTTTCCTTCAGAGTATAAGGTCGACTCAAGAATTTGAGGGTCAAAACAAGTCCATCAAATCTATAGTACATTCAACCTTAATGATATGGGATACTTTCGCTGTCGACAAAGTAGTGGGTGTGGTATGATGAGGCTTTGCTCTTTGGCGATGGTGTCAGTGAAAGGTTGTTGAAGCTTATCGAGTTCTTAGAATAGGGTAGCGATGCTAGGTTTGGATTTGATTTAGACTTCTCTGTCTGGGTTGTGTGGTTCTGCAGAAAGGGCATCGTGCTGTAGTGATCTGTTCTAGCTCATCATTGAACCTTCTGCTTCAATCTCTTACAGTATTTGTCCCTGATGCAAGAGTGGAATGCAACCTTTGCATTTAAATGGTCCTTCAAAGCACTACTTCTCAGCAACTCATCCATGTGTGGTAGCTTCAGTGTAAAACGTCAATATCATATCAACTGTTCTGATGTATTTGCCGAAGGACTTCATGACCTTGACAACAGTTGAGGATGAGTACTCGAGAGCAATGTTAGGGAAACAACCATGCAAAGATTCTGGGCAATCAGCTCCAGATTGGAAGTTTGATTTCAGGTTCCGACTGATTGTGTTTTTTCTCCTTGTCTTGCAGGTAGGAGTAAGGGCAAAGGAAGAGACAGGGAAAAAGTAGCTTTATGCCAGTGTCTTTGTGTGGGTTTTGCAGATCCACGGCGAAGGTGAAAAATTGAGAAATGATCGACATAGCTTTTCGTGTCGATTCCCACAGACGACGCCAAATGTTGATGCACAAAATTAGTGGGGACTTTGGTACAACAGAAAATGTTAAGTTTGTGAGCTTCGCTAGATTGCTCCAGTCACTAGTGTGGATAAGTATGTAAATAGATAGAGACAGGGAAGCAAACAAAAGATGTACGTGGTTCACCCAGATTGGCTACGTCCATAGAGTAAAGGAGTTTTCATTAATTGTGAAGGGTTTACACAAATACATAGGTTTAAGCTCTCCTTTAGTGAGTACAAGTGCATGATTTAGTACAAATGACATTAGGAAATATTGTGAGAGAATGATCTCTATTTATAGAAGAGAGTTTCTAGTTTCATTTTGATATTGGCACGTGTTGTGTTGTGATTGGCTTCTGATGTTGACACGTGTCGCGTTATGATTGGCTTCTGATGTCAACACGTGTCGCACTGTCATTGGCCTCCTGGTTAGAGGGAAACTCTTGTGGGTCCTTGACGGTATAACGTTGACAGGTGCTCAGTAGTTTCGAGACTGGTCAAGTATGGTACAAACAAATTCAATGTTCAATTTAAAATTTTTACGCTAGTGGATACCACAAAATCTTATATTATACTTCATGAAAGTATAAATAAACTCTAAGTGTTAGTAAATCTATCGTTTTTATAGGATACGCATTCTACGAAACTAATTTCAACGATCCAACCGTCAAAGTTGTTTGTATATTCTTCAAGATCATATACACCAAAAATCGCAAAAAAACAAACATTCAGAGATCAAGTAACGGGACAAAAGTTTTTTACGGTTCAAAACGAAAAATCACAATTTAACGGTTATTTTAACTCCGATTTTGATGATTTTTTATAGCTACACTCCTTGACCCTATATGAATACAATGAGTGAATTCGATCTTCAATTTAAAATATTTACACCAGTGAATACCACAAAATGTTATGTCATGATGATTGATGAAAATTGAGGATTTTGTAAAAGGAATAACATGCAAACTTTGAGTTCGATTGGCAAGGTTTAAACTTTTGAGAAAGGCATCACAACCTTGAAATAAAAAACTCTTTCATTTTTCATATCCTTGCACATTTAATATTTTGTTATAGACTAGTAATGTATGGATGTTTGTTTATTAGGCTTTTATTTTCAAGTGTAGATGTAGTACTTAAACGACAAATGTGTTTTAATGCTTTGAAGTAATATTTATGTGGCAATGTGTGGTATGTGAAAATTTAAGAAAAAAAAAATATTTTTCTTAACCGGTCATAACTGGTCAGGTCACTTTACCTGTTGGGTAAAGTGACCCGACCTGTGAAGGACCCGTTAAGATAACGGGTGTGACACGACACGACCCGTTAAGATAACAGGGGTTACACGAAAATGACACGAACACGACAGACACGGTCCGTTTGCCAGGCCTAACTAGAACCCAAAAAAAAATTCAACAAATACAAAAACTTCATTAAAGGAGCAAAACAATTTGTCCTTTAGTGATTTTGGGCCTTCAAGAAGAACATAAACTTTAGGGTCAAAGTGCAAATAGACAAAAGTATCAAAGCTTTATGTAATTGCATAAACTCCCCAATAGTACCTCCATTATAGGGGTGGATGGTCATGGTGAGTAGTGATGGTGTGTGTGAGTTGATTTGTGTGTATGAAAGGTGATTGAAAGTTGTAAGCGATTGGTATGGTGTGAATAGTAAAAAATGTATGGGTGTTGTTTGAAAAACATACCATCCATCACTAACAAAAACAAATAAACAACCAAACACCGTTTTTGAATCAAAACAACAAACGTTTTGTTCTTGGTATGAACAACAAGAAAAAAGTAAGAACATTGAAGAACATCCATGAAAATCCATAAGAGCTCCATGAATGTTTTCACTCAATAAAACTCAAATTTTCACTACTCAAAAGAGGGTTAACATCCGGGGGTACTTAGAGGTTCCTAATGTCATTTTAAAACACTTTTAACAAGACAAACAAGAACCCAAAAATCCACCCCTTGGATTTGGCCGAATTTCCCCATAAACATGGAACCAAATTTTAGCTCTAAAATTCATGCTTAAATGAACTAGATCTACAACTTTTGAGATGGCAAATTTTCTAACAAAAATTACATTCAAACAAGCAAGAATAAAGCTTGTAACAATTACAACATTCAAATCATAAACTATAAAAATACAAAACCCAAAACAATTCACCAACTACTATACCTAGGCTCTGATACCACTTGAACGAAGCAATTTGTGAAAACAAGTTCATTTGAGCAACATCTTGCATGCAATTAACAATTAAAGGTGGAATCATGCTTGTATGCACTCAAAAACAAAACTTTACCCATGAAATTTAAGGCCTAGTAGTTGTGATGAACCAAGACTCACTCACATCTTAAAGAAAAGAGTTGAGAAACTTTTATGCATTTGAAGCACCTCTTTGCTTAGCAAAGGATATTCACCCATGTGAGGGCCTTCTTTCCTTGGTCTTCTTGCTCCTTGGCTCCATGGATGTGGATGGAGGAACTTTGCTTCTTGTCTCCATGACTTCTTGGATATGGATGAAGGAATGGATTCTCCGAGTTCCCAAGAAAGGGAACCTCTAAGTTTCCACACCAAGGAGAGCATTGAGGAAGAGATAAGTGACCTAAAAAGAGATGGATGCTAGTCCATTCTTCATAGGGTGGCTGGCCTCCTAAGAAGAGAGAGTTTTTGTGTTTTTCTATTGTCTCTCTAGAAAACCCTTATGAGGGAATGGGTTATAATTTCCTTTCTATAGCCACTTACATTTATTTATCCTTACTCATCTTCGTTGTTTCTTCAAACTCTACCTTACATAGTGTACGACCCATTAGGTTCCTTTTAGCAAGGCAGTGTGCGATTAGAACTCTTCAAATCGATTGTGAATCGAAACTTACTTTTCAATTCTCCCTTTAGTGATTATACACCTTTAGGGCTTCCATAAACCATGAGTGACACCTAGCAATATGTCATGGCTACCTAAGCTAATAAGAAGAGGTGGAGAACCTTTTCAGTTTGGGATTACAATGCAATATGGTCTTTCTCTAATACAATACTCTTGACCACATTGTTTAATTTGATAGTTTATTCATGTCTACTATCCAATGTGATTCTCTTACTTATATGATTACCTTGAATGTGATTTGGAACGACTTCCTAAATCTCATTCATACTCTAGCCAGAGATTCTTAATCATATCATAGAGTATTCTCCCTCAAATGGTTTGAAGGTTAGAGATCCCTTGTTGTGCATTCATTTACCTCCATGGCGAAGTGGCTTAACCCCAACTATGTCGTGGACACCCTTTGACATAGTCAAAGATCAATGACCTAACCGTAAGGCAAGTATGATGTCTCAGGTCAAATGACTACTTTGCATTATCCCAACCATGAGTTTTCATATGACATGAGTATGAGAACTCTAACCAATAACTAGAGACTAGTCACTCTCTCCAAGAGAAGACATAACACGTACTGATCTTAATGGACTGTTAATGCCCAATTGGCAATCCTATGATCATGAACGTTTGGGACATGTATACAAAAGAGAATGGTCTCATGAATCTAACTTTTTTAGATCACATTCTCCCAATTATATATTCCTTGGACTTATCGTTTAAACATATAACATTTATATGAGGTGGCTTTAAACAATAATCTTTGCCCTTTATATTAAACTAGATTAGTTTAACCTGTGAAATGTCCGTAAAGTTTCATCATATGATTGGCTATAGGGCAAATTTCCAACACTAGTTACACCAGGGCAGCTCGACTCATCCATGTTTAAATATTCGGAGTGTATAGTTTATCTTCTTGCATCGGAGAGCAAACCCATGTGGGTGTATAAGGGGTGCAATTCTTGTGATAAGTCACTAAGAAGGGCCCCTTCTTCTTTTAAAGTGCAGGAGTGATCAATTGTTGTAAGCATGTAATCGAGCCAAGTTGTAAATTAGTTTTGAATTCCTCATCGAGCTGCTTGAGTCTTTGGCCTTTGATGTAGGAGGAGGTCGCGCATGGTACTTCCTCAGATTGTAGGCGTTCTACTGTTTTTTATTCTCTTTGTCGTTCATAGTGGCGATGGTGTAACTACCCATATGGGATCTATCTTTTTTGAGCCTTCTCTGCAGGTAGTGATGAAGGCATTTCTTAGGATTAGATCTCGAATACTATATCTTTTTGGACCTTCCTAAATGGCCCTTTTGTAGTAGCTGGAGAAGAGCTGCTACTGGTAGGCTGTGATGCAGGTGATGACCTTCTCGTGTTTGTCCTCTGCTAGATCTAAGTTTGTGGCCATCTCCTTTCTGTTATGCTCGATGCTTGGCAGTATACTGTTGATACTTGGCACAATGACATTGGGAGGAATGATTGCTTTTGGACCAAATGCCTAGGAGAAAAGAGTTTCACTAGTTGTTGGTTGTTTGGTTGTACGATATATCCATAGACATTTGGGAAGTTCGTCTAGCCATTTTCCCTTTTTATCGGAGATGGATTTCTTGAGGCAATCGAGAATCATCTTGGTGGATGTTTCGGCCTGCCTATTGCCTTAGGGATACCTTGGTGTGGATATGTGCTGCTTGATGCCATATTTCTGGAAGAACTTCGCCAAATCTTTGCCAATAAATTACTGACCATTGTCTATGACGATGGATTGAGGGATGCCAAATCGGCAAATGATGATCCTCCATATGAAGCGCTCTATGTTCGTCTGAGTTGTGGTTGTCATGGGCTTTACTTCCACCAATTTGGTGAAAAAGTCAATTGCCACGATCATCATGCCTCTGCCCCCAGTAGCAGGCGACATTGATCCTACCAAGTCGATTGCGGCCAAGGACTCGTCTGCGGGTGTAGTTCACTAGCAAACAGTGCTGGTACCAGCTTGTAGTGTTGGCAGCGATCGCACTTTTGTACTAAGTCCTTAGCGTCTTGATTTATCATAGGCCGATAGTAGCCTACGTTAAAAGTCTTCTGTGCTAAGGATTAACCTTCAGAGTGATTTCCACAAACGTCTTCGTGGATTGAGTTTAGAACCTTTAGGTCGTTAAGAGGCACTAGGCAGCAGAGATACGATCTAGTGTAGGATCTTCAGATGAGAATGTTGTTCCACATGTAGTAGCTTGCTGCCTTTGTTTGGAGCTTTCTATACTTCAATCTTTCCATGGGGACTGTGCCATTCACCAGGTAGTATATAATGGAATCTTGTCATTTTGGAGTTGTACTAACCTGTGACACCTTGGCTGCTAACTCTGCCTCTATGCTTGACTTGTCTAGATATTCCATCGAAATATAGCGCGCTTGAGTTAGTGGTCGAGGGCGGAGCCTAGGCCGGTTAGTGCGTCTGTGTGAGCGTTGTTAGCTCGCGGAACTTGAGTGAGGATGTAAGTCTGAAACGCCTCAAGTTGCTTTCGTACATTCTCTAGGTATTGCGCCATCTTCGGTTGTTTTGTCGTGTACCCCCAGTAGTATGGCTGGTGATTAGCTAGGAATCAGAATGAATTATAAGCATTTTCACCTCCAATTCTTTTGCCATTTGAAGGCCTACTAGTAGGCTTTGAACTCTGCTTCGTTGTTGGATGCTTTGAAGCCTAGAGTGATTGTTTGCTCAAACATCGAACTGTTTTCGATGCACCATTGACGTGCAAAGACTAGTAGTCTCTATTGGGTGAAGTAGGTGTGGTTAGGGCATGCTTGATTACCTCCAAGGTGTCCTTAGGTCACTCTGTTGCGTTGTCTAGGTTAGGCGTGAATTCTGCTATGAAGTCCGCTAAGGCTTGGGCCTTTATAACCGTGCTGGGTTAGAAAACTAAATTGTATCGACCAAGTTCCAACGCCCATTTTACTCACTGAGAAGCATCTAGACCATGTAGGATTGATCGTAGAGGATATTGAGTCATGACGATGGATGTATGAGCTTGAAAATATGATATGAGCTTCCAAGACGCAACAACTAGCGCCAAAATTAATTTCTTGATCTTTTAATATCTTGTTTCAGCATCGAGAAGAGCTTTAGAAATGTAGAATACCAGGAGTTAGGTCTTCAACTCTTCTTGCATGAGGGAAAAACTCACTGCTACTTCTGAGACTGGCAAGTAGATGTATAAGTTTTCCATTGGTTCCAGCTATGATAGTAAGGGTGGTGATGTGAGATACCTCTTCAGGTCCTGGAAAGCTCTTTCTCACTCATCATCCTATATGTCTCGTTGTGCCCTCTTGATTGCTTTGACCAAAAGCTTGCATCGATCGGTGGACCGTGAAAGGAAGCAATTGGGCGCGGCTGCTTATCTAGTCAAGCTTCGAATCTCCTTCAAGGAAGTTGGAAACTTCATCTCTATGATTGCTCAGATCTTCTTGGGATGTGCTTCGATTCCTTGTTGGGCTACTCGGTACCCTAAGATTCTGCCTGAAGATACTCCGAATGTGAATTTTGCGGGATTGAGCTTCATCTTGTACTTTCTAAAGATGTTGAAAGTTTCCGCCAAGTTTCGATGTGGTCTGATCGCTGCTTACCCTCCATGCTTGTTGAGCATCATGTTTACCAGTTGTTGGTAAGTGGCTCCCGTGTTCTTGAGGCCAAAACCCATGACCTTGTAGTAGTAGGTACCTCGCTCGATCATGAATGCAATTTTCTCCTTGTCGGGCTCATGCATGGCTATTTGCTTATAGCGAGAGTATGTGTCCAAGAAACTGAACAGCTGGTTCTTGGAAGTTGAATCTAATAGTAGATCAATTCGGGGAACTAGATAAGGATCTTTTAGGCATGCTTTGTTGAGGTCGGTGTAGTCTACGCAAACCCTCCATTTGCCCTTCTTTTTTTTCATTACTAGCACGACGTTGGCAAACCATGTTGAGTGTGCTACCTCTTCTATAAATCCGACCTTCAATAACTTGTCGATTTCCGCTTCGATGATTGCCACTCGTCCGAGTGTAAAATGTCTTCTCTTTTAGATCACTGGTTTAGCAGCGGGGTTAATATGTAGCTTATGGCAAGCTATTTTGAGGTCAATGCCGAGCATGTCGGAAGGAAACCATGCGAGGACAGCACGATTTTCCCTAAAGAAAACTGTGAGTTCCTCATTTTCTTTCGGGCTCCGACATGAGTTGATTCTAGCTGTCTTCTCAGACTGTTAGGGATCAAGAATGATGTGCTCGGTGTCCTCTTTTGGTTTCCATCCTATCTTGCATGCTGACGCGTTGATTTGGACACCATCTTCATAATATGTTTGTTGTAGTTGCTATTAGGTAGCTTTGTCATCCCTTTGGACCTTGGTAGCCTTTACAGGGATAAAGGTCTTTTTTTTTCACTCCTTTAGTACTTGCACAATGCATCGTCAAGATGTGGCCTAGTCAAACTTGATTTCTCCAACTCCTCATCCCAGGATGCGGAATCAGATTTTTTTATACTTGATGGAGGTTACGGCATCCAGCTTTATCAGCCAAGGTCGCTCTAGAATCCAATTGTAAGGAGATGGGTCACTTACTATCGTGAACATTTGCTTTGAGACAACTGGCAGTGTTTGTTGGTATGCGAAGATTTCTTCGGAAAGGGCTCTTTAGCTCTCAGTACAGCTCCCCAAGGGATTGGCACTTTGGATGTGTAGTCGGGCTCTTGCTTGCTGATGTGTTGTACGAAGAGGACAAAGTTAGTTGTGAAATGTGCCTTTGTGAGGCCTTAGGTGTAGGCCTTGAGACTCGCAATCAAAACTAATTGAGTGCTAGGCATGCCACTATTATCTCAGTATAGTAGATGTAGAACAAAAGTGTGTTTAGTCAATTACTTGTGCCCCAAGTTACTCGGACTTCTTGTTATCAAAGGATTGTCGTGGATGGGTTAAGTCTACATTAAGTTCTTTTTCTTGCCTTGTGACCAAGGACTTTTAGTTCATAGTCTTGTATGTTCGTATGAAGGGAGTCCAGATCCTTTTTAAGCCATTTAGCTGTTTGCGTGGTTCTTGATTGATTTTAATGATAACCTATCTATTAAACTAACCAGATCGAGGTGTAAATGAGACTCTTAAAGTAGGAAAATAGGTGGATATGACTTGAATACATACTGGAGAATGCATTACGTAATAGATCTATAAATTCAGAAAACAAACAAAGAGCTTCGGGCAAGATTTTACCTTGTCTGTGAAGGTTGAACTTCTTACAGTCACTTTCCTTTATGATTAGAAGAGTTTATATGCTACAAATGGATGGATGGTAAACAAATTTACATAAAGGAATCGATATTACGCCACTAAGGGAGATATCAGAGCTTATAGACTAGAGAGAAAGATAACTTGTCTCTAAAAAGTACTGAATCTGGGTAGATTTCAACTTTTGGATGCAAATCTAGCTTGAGATGAGAGTTTGTATGTTTGTTTGTTTGATTGGTTGAATGTCCTTGTCTTTGAGGCCGTTTTCTCCTTTTATAGGCCAAGTAGCCTGACTATTGTGACCTTGCTCTTACCTGAAAGCATTTAGAGGGTAGCAACTCATCTTATTTTTACTTGTATTGCCATTAAAAAGTGCTTTTTGGCTGATTGTGAGTTAGTCTCCATCACTTGACACGTAAATCATAGACACATAGTCTATGTATTAATGGGGATGCGCCAATTTATCTCTGGGCCTAGTGCTAGGCTTCGGGTAAGTCTTCTTTTAATTGGCATTTCTAGGCTTCTTCACACTTGCAGCCCAATGTTCAAATACTAACCCAAGCAGTGCCCCCTTAATTATTGTTAAGTCTGCAACCCAAGACGCTAACAATGATAAATAGACATCACATGCCTTCACTCTGGACTTGTACCATTTAAAGTCGGTCGTCGGTTAACCAAAACCCTTGTACGAACCCATGAACTCTACCATTAAGTAACTGCTCACTATATATTTCTCACTTAACCTCCTCGGGAAAGTATCTTAGTTAATTCAAGCCCTTGAATTCCTAGAACTTTCCAGAATTCTCAGAGACTTTTCTCATTCTTCAGTTTTTACCCCTTAATTCCAATTTTCTTCCCCTCTTCTCCTCAAGATCATCCAACGGCACCCAAAGTTGATTGAATTCAATCTCATTGTGAGATTGGTAAGGGGATTTCCACCATGCGCCGCTTGCTCAACGACCTTCATCTCCCTCAAGCAGGTCTACACACTGAACTCTTTTTCAAAGAGGGATAAATGTACTCCTTGGGGCTTGCACGGACTTCTCAAGTCTCAATTGCTGTAGAAAGCAACATGCCCAAGGAGAAATCAGTTCCCACAGTATCCTCAGAAAGATGCACTGCTTCCAGCTTCTGTTTTAGGATATATATGGCATTGAGGAGTAGTTGAGTAGCTTTAATCGCACCGGTAGATTCTACTTGTGGATATAAAGCTATCTTCTCTTGCATTAATATCCACAAGCCCGAACTTTCCTATAGCTTCTGCTTTCTTGATCATTTCATCATCATATGTGTATGCTTCGGGATCAACTACCATGACCTTATCGGTTTTAGGATTAATGTTAAAGGCTTTGGTAAGACTTGTGGAAGAAAGCTCTGCTATGGAGGCAAGGATCACATATGTGTCTTCTAAAAATGAGCGGTTGGAAGAACAACTATCAAGTGACCTTAGACAACCAGAATTTTAGGATAGTTACTCTAGTCAAGGATGTAAAACTATTGAGCTGATTCTTATGTAACTTCATCATTCAATGAAATAAAAATGACCTTTTTAATTCACTTTGGCTTGTATTTCCTTCTTGAAACTCAGCTATGATGAGCACATAAGTTGACTTTTGATTTCTTGCGATGCTTATACTTCTTCAATGTAGCAATCCCTAACATCCCACAAGGTTGGGTGACATTTCTTCAAAAGCTTAGCGTGGATTGAATGCTTTTGTAAGCTTTGTTCCACATCTACCAAGTAATATCCTGTTTTGTCCAGTACTTGGTTGATAATGAAAGGACCCTCCCAAGTTGGGTTCCACTTCCCAAAGCCTCTACCTTAAGCTTCCAAAGGAAAAATTGTTTTCCAAACTAACTCTTCATTCTTGAAAGTCTTTAATTTTTCCTTTTTATTGTAGGCTCGGGCAATAACTCTCTTCCCCTCTTGAATTTTATCTAAAGCTTCAATTCGGGATAATCCAAGTTCTCAATTTCTTGACACATAGCCTGAATGTATTCCTCCTGTGTAGCCCAATTTGGTTCTGAATTCTGACAAAACTCACATTTATCTTCATGGGGAGTACAACGTCTTGCCGAAGGTTTGAGCATAAGGAGTAGTTCCAGTTGCTGTCCTTTTGGAAGTTCTGTAAGCCCACAAAGTGTTTTCTAATTTCTCATGCCACTTCTCTAGACTCTTGGTCACCATTCTTTTTATAATGTTCACCAAGACTTTGTTGCTAGCTTCTGCTTAACTATTTGATTGGGGGTAGTAAGGACTAGACTGAGTCATCTTTATTTTGAACTTACTTGCAAACTCCTATACTTCCCTTGAAATAAAAGATGGCTTGCGGTCTGTGACAATTGTCTTAGGCACCCCAAATATGTGTAAGATCTTGGTTTTAATGAACTTTTTTACTACAGTTGAAGTGATTGTCTTCATAGCTGAAGCTTCCACCTACTTGGTGAAGTAATTCGTTGCTATGATTATGAACGTGTGTCCTTCGCTAGAGACTGGGGTGAATTTGCCTGATGAAATCCATTGCCCATCTTTTGAAAGGGTAAGGTTTGACCACGAGGTTCAAGGGTATCGAGGGGATATGTTGGAGAGGTCTATGTCTTTGACATTCTTCACACCCTCGGGCATAAGCCTTGCAGTGTTTTTCCTTTTCGAGCTAGAAATAGCCATATCATCTAAGTAATCATCTCATCTTAGTTCCAGTCTGATGTGCCCCATAGATTCTTTCATGTACTTCAACCATTACCTTCATTGATTCTTCTTGGCCTAAGCACTTCAATAGAAGTCTATCTAGAGTCTTTCTTATGGCGAATGACAAATCTTTCAAATACTGAACAATAGGTGTCCTCCAATCATCTATCTCTATTTCTTCAGTCATCACATCTAAATTGAATCCCTTTCCGAAGATACAAGGAAAATGTCTTTTTTGAACTTCTATATCCCCTTCAAACTTCATTTCTTGGATCTGTGCTCCAGAAGCCAATTGTGCCATCTCATTGGCAATTGTGTTTGATTCTCTAGGGATATGGCTGACTGATATCTCAGTGCCCCAATAGCTCAATAGTTATGTAGATGCCAAATAGTAACATACCATGGTGATGTGTCTGCACTTGTATTCTCCATTTAACTTATTGATCACCAATTCTAAATCACTAATCACCTCAACATTAGTTGCCCCCAACTCTATCAAGATCTACAAGCCAATTATCAATGCCTTATACTCTGCTCGATTGTTGGTAGTTTCTTGATAATCGAGGAGGAATGAATAACAATGGTGAGTACCTCTGGGATTAATGATGGCAATCCTGGCTCCAGCATCGTTTTGAGTGCAAGAATCATCAAAATTTAGTCTCCAATGAATGATCCAAAGGCTAGTTATTCTTTTTATCTCTTGCTGGATCCATTCTTTTGTACCTGAGAAAACTATGCTTGGTGGGATCCACACACTGGCTACCTCTAAAGTTCCTGGGATGTTGATAATTTCCTCTTGAGACTCTTGGTGTTCAACCAAGAAGTCTGCAATTGCTTGTCCCTTGATCGCTTTTTAAGGCACATATTGAAAGCCGAACTTTGATAGTGCTAGAATCCACTTTTCAATTCTCCCAGTTAGCATTGGTTTTGATAGCATGTACTTGATCACATCTGTCTTGGCGATGATGTGGATATGGTAAGGCAACATATAATGCCTTAGTTTGCAAGCAGTGAAGTATAGAACCAAGCACAACCTCTCCACTGGTGTATATCTTGTCTCTACCTCAGTAAGGATTCTACTGAGGTAGTATATTGCTTGTTCCTTCCCACCTTCATTGTTTTCAGCCAGCAAGCTTCCAATTCACTTTTCAGAGGTAGAAATATAAAACTTTAAAGGCTTCCCCTTTTGAGATGGCATGAGCATTGGTGGAAAGGTCAAGTAAGTCTTTATTCTATCAAATGCCTTTTGGTGTGGTAGGCCATACTCAAACTCTTCTTTCTCTTTCAATCTTAGCAGAGGAGTTAGCGGCTGAATCTTGCTCGCCAAGTTAGCAATGAATCTCCTCAAGAAGTTGATCTTCCGCAATAGCCTTTGCAGTTGTACTTTGTTGGTAGGAGGAAGTGATTCCATTATTGCTCGAGATTTGTTCTTGACAACCTCTACACCCCTTTGATGAACAAGGAAACCTAAAAAGTTGCCCGACCTTACCCCAAAAGCACATTTCTTAGGGTTCATTTTTAGCTTATGTATCCTTATTCTTGTTAAGGCTTGTCTAAGATCTACCAAGTGTTGCTCTTCAGTTTTAGACTTCACCACGATGTCATCTATGTATACCTTTATGTTATGGCCGATCAAGTCATGAAAAATGGCATTCATCGCGCTTTAATAGGTTGGACCAGCATTTTTTAGCCTGAACGGCATGACTGAGTATTCATATGCTCCCATATGACCTAGGGCACCTGTTTTGTGTATATCTTCTTTAGCTATTTTTATCTAATTATAACCTGCATTCCCATCCATGAAAGATAGGACTTTGTATTTGGGAAACTGCATCTATTGATAAGTCAGCCATGGGCATGTGATATTCATCTTTAGGCATGGCTCCATTAATGTTTCTATAGTCAACACAACAACGAACTGCATTAGTTAAAGCTTTTAATACAGGTACAATGTTGGCCAACCACTCGACATATTTGGCAGGCCCACATGTACGTCATATATACATTTGGCCATTTGTATGGCCTATCCAGGTCATATATACATTTGGCCATTTGTATGGCCGCTTTCAACTCTCTTCTAAAAGACTTTTCTTCACCTCGGTTCTGGCTGCTTGAAGCTTCTACCCCTTGCTCATCGGCCAATCTCGGCCTAGTAAAGCTCCATAAGTGGAAGTGTTGTCCACCACGAAGAAGGTTAGCATGATTTGCTTGGAGCCCATGTCAACCTCCAGAGGTAATATCCCATGAGATCTAGTGATGGCTCTATAGAAGTTGGAAACTGTTAGATCAGTGGGGATGATATCCTCTTCACTTCTACAAATCCTCTTCATTTGCTTGTATGGCAACATATTGACCACATCTCCTTCATCAATCAAAACCCTCTTAAAGGGTAATTCTTCCAGATGAGTAGTTACATATATATTCTTGAAATGGTTAGCTAGAGTCAAGTTAGGGCGACTGAAGACCATTTTGTCTATGTACACCGTCTCGGGCTCTTTCTTCGCGAGCTCGAGCAAACCTATTCTGCCTGACTCCTCTTTTCCTGCCTCTTCAACACTAACATATGCCATCATAGGTTCTGTTGCCAGGTATCACCTTCCACTGTGGCAAGTTGATCATGCTTAGGACAAAACATGGCAGATAAAACATATGTCATGTTTACGTGGAAGTTGCTGGGTTCAGGTAAGTCATTCTTCTTGCCCCCCGATGTGGCCCTTGAATTCATCTGACCAGGCATGTGCTTCTTCGGGCAACATCAGCTCGGGCAACGCTTCCTCTTGAGTTACGCCAAAGTTTGTCATTGGTCCTGGAACTTCATAGACAGTATTAATCAACAAAGGTGATGGTATCCCCCTCTCAGGTGAGATAATTCCAAAACATATGGATTATAGGCTCCATCTTGGGGTTGGCATCATCACCATATCTTCTTGAGCTTTCCTCAAGACTTTATACTTTCGTGGATGAGGTTTTTGTGGTACATAATCTCCTTCCCCTTTTGTTTTGTTATTAGCCCTTTCTACCTCCTTTTTGGTTCTCTAAAGTTGATTTCTTCCCCCATGAGGTACTTTCTCAAACATCACATTTTTAGAAGTTTTTGAAGCAGCAGGGACTGTGGGCTTTGTGCTGCCTCTGAACTCTCCTGATCATGGAGGCTCCCATTTCTTTGACGGGTCTCCCATTATTTCCAACCACATACCATTTCCGCTCGAGTCGGGAAGGATTCTTCTTCATGACTGGATTCACTACCCTTTCCTTTCTTCTGACATCTTCACCGACATAGCTTGGCTAGGGTGGCCTTACGTCCACCCATTTTGGACTTTGGCTTCTCTGGTTTCCACTTCTTCAGAGAATTCATAATTTCTGAATACTTCTGACAAACCCTTTGGTTGAGAATCTCCTCCTAACTTTTGGAAAACATTTCTTAAGGTCTCTTTCTCAACTGTTCACAAGACACTTCTGCGGGTTTCTTATTCTTCTTTTTCTCTTCTTTTGATCAACTCTTGATCCATTATAGCTCATGATGCTCGTACTTCCAACTCAAATTCACATTGACACTTGCTGCATAACACCATTCCTTTGACTATGGTTGCTTTGGGCTTCTCAGGTAACTTGATAGCTCATTCTGTTGGCATGTCAACTTGCCTCATTTTTGCTTTGACTTGCCAGGTAGCCTTCCCTTTATCTTTCTCCACCCACATCAAGCTGATCATGTTTATTGGGGCTTCTGGGAAGGGATTTGTGTCAGTCATAATATTGGCTTGTGGTTTTTCCAACATCAACTTTCATTTCACTATAAGGTCTTGTATTTAATCCCTAAACTGGACACATTTGGTTATGGAGTGATTGAAAGTGTAATGCAGCCTGCAGTACATTTTTCCCCTTAGTTCCTCTAGTTTTTGCATCTTTTTGGTATTGTCGGGCATAATCACTCTTGCCCACACCAACGTTTCATAGATCTTTAAGGCCTTGGTTAAATCAAAGGAATAACTCTGGTATTTGGGGGGCTTCATGGGGACAAATCCACCATCATTCATCACCACTTTCTGGTCCTTGATCGGCTGGACTAACCCCTTCACTATTAAAGGTTCAAAGGGGGTAGTCATCTCTCCCGCACATATGTCCATCCCTTTGTTGGAAATGTGCCCTAAAAACCAATCATATGATGATACTTTATGGACATTTCACATGTTAAGCTAATATAGTTTAACTATCAAGGGCAAAGATTATTGTTTAAGCCGTCTCATATAAATGTTATATGCTTAAACGATAAGTCCAAGGAATATGTGATTGGGGGAATGCAATCTAAAGAAGTTAGATTCATGAGACTATTCTTTCGTAGACACATCCTAAACGTTCCTGATCATAGGATTGCCAATTGGGCATTGACAGTCCGTTAAGATCAGTACGTGTTATGTCTTCTCTCAGGGAGAGTGACTAGTCTCGAGTCATTGGTGTGTGTGACATCAAGACAAGCATGTAGGTGCTCAATAGCGAATGAGTCCACTGAACACGATCAACGAGGAGTTCTCATACTCATGTCACATGAGAACTCATGGTTGGGATAATGCAAAGTAGTCCTTTGACCTGAGGCATCATAGTTGTCTTGTGGTTAAGTCCTTAATCTTTGACTATGTCAAAGTCACTCCATCAGGAGGGTGTCCACGGCATAGTTGGGGTTAAGCCACTTAGCCATGAAGGCAAGTGAATGCGCAACAAGGGATCTCTAACCTTCAAACTGTTTGAGGGAGAATACTCTATGATATGATTAAGAATCTCTGGCCAGAGTATGAATGAGATTTAGGAAGTCGTTCCAAATCACATTCAAGGTAATCATATAAGCACACGAATCACATTGGATAGTAGACATGAATAAACTAAACTATCAAACCAAACAATGTGGTCAAGAGTATTGTATTAGAGAAAGACCGTATTGCATTTGTAATCCTAAACTGAATAGATTCTCTACCTCTTATGAGTAGCTTGGGTAACCATGATATGCTGCTAGGTGTCACTCATGGTTTGTGGAAGCCCTAAACGTGTATAATCACTAAAGGGAGAATTGAAAGTAAGTTTCAATTCACAATCGATTTAAAATGGTTTTAATCGCCCACTGCCTCGCTAAAAGGAACCTAATGGATCGTACACCGTGTAAGGTAGAGATTGAAGAAACAATGGAAATGAGTAAGAATAATTAAATGGTTTAATTAGTTATGGCAAGGATTAATTAATATGTTAATTAATCAAACGAATAAGTTCGTTAAAGACCTCGGGATAGTTTTGGACCTTAAGGCCCAATGGGCTTCGAACGTCAAGCCCATTGACTTAAGTTGTATGACAACTTAATTCACAAAGGCCCGAAAAGCCCAAACAAAACCCTATGGCCGGCCATTTAGAGAAAGGGTAGTGAACTTGCTTTAATTACAAGTTTGCCAATCCAATGAATAAAGGTATAAATATGACTTTATAGCCAAAATTGATTTAGGGTTTCTTTTAGGAAATTGGAGAGAACACAAAGCTCTCCTTTCTCTCTAAAGAGGCCGGCCCCCTTGGAGGGATTATCTAGCAATCCTACTCCTCCAAGGTCACTCATTTCTTCTCCAATCTTACCTTGGTGTGGAGACTTAGAGGTTCTCAATGTTGGGAACTTGGAGAACCATTTCATCCATCCAAATCCATAGATCTAAGATGCAAGGAATGAAGGCCCTCTCTTTGGGTGATTAGCCTTTGCTTATGCAAAGAGGAATCTACAAAGGTATAAATTTCTCAACTCACTTTGATTTGAGTTGAGTCTTGGTTCACCAATCTACTAGGCTTTGAATTTCATGGTTAATGTTTTGTTTTTAAGTGCATGAAAGCATGATTCCATCTTTTAATTGTTAATAGCATGCTATAGATGTTGCTTAAATGAACATGTATTTTCACAAAATTTCCTTCACCCTTATCTTCTATGGCCATCACTATCTTCTAGCTATGCCTCTTCACACTTCACTTGGTGAATTGTAGCTTTGCTTTTGTAGAAAGAATAAGCTTTAGATGAGTGTTTCACCTGTTGTTCCTTGAGCAACATCTTCTCATACTTCATGGCATCAATTACCAACTCTTGTAAGTCATTGAACTGTACATCATAAAACTTCTTCCTCAAAGGCAATCTCAAGGCCTTTTGAGCAATGGATATGAGTTGGGCATGATTAATAAGGAATTTGATGTGGTGGAAACTAACAAACAAATTAAACCCTATAAATTATGCAATCGTAGTATAAGTAAATAGGGATTGTTCTATTTCGGAGATTAGAAGGGATGGCTAGATTAAATTTCGGAGATTATGCAATCGTAGTTAAACTAACATCTAAACAATTAATTAATTCTCAAACTTTCCTAAGTTCATTGAATTGGACTCAGCGACGCACCCAAATTATCCTTCTTAAGTTTCCTAACTATGAAAAGCATGAAAGAGACACATATCAAAGGTCATTAAGTTCTGTGAAAATCATAAACATTGACAAGGCATTCGTAACTAATGACTTTTACTTAACTCAATCATGACTAGTGACTTTTACTACTTATAAATTTAAGTTCATAACGATTAGGTGAAATTCCATTATATTCTAGCATCAAATCCCTACATGCAAACTGAGTATGCATCCTTAATAAACATACAAGAATAAGTTCTCCATAAAACAGATAAGTAAATCGCATTCATGTTTTACGAAACAATAACTGGATGTAATCAATTCATATAAAACATATGATCATGGCTTCGAATTCACCTCTAGCTAAAAGGAAATTTAGTTACACATGTTCATCATAAGTGAAAAGCAAACTAAAATAAACATGAAAACTAATCAAGGATAGAAAGAACTCTGAAATCTCCAATGGTTGAATGACAAGATGCAGCACAATCCTTCTCCTTTTGCTCCTGCAAGTTGCGGTACCAATTTGGAATAGAACATGCAGCACCAACTTTTCTCCCCTCAATTACAGCGGTAGAAATACATATATATAGGGTAGGGTTTTGATGCGAAAATTATCTTAACACACAAATTTAACCCTCTTTTGACAATTGTAGTACCAGTATAAGTAGGGATCGTTCTGGACCGGGGATTAGGAGGGTTGCTAATAACCTCTAAATTGACTCAAAAACATAAAACTAAACTTAAAAACACTTAACAAGACTCACAAGACTCAAAGCAAACTTAAAATACTCAAAACAACTTAAAACAATCACATAAACTTAAACTAGACACTAGGAATGACTTTGGACGATAATTGACTTTTACTTGAATTAAAACACTTAAAAACACAAACTAAAACAGATTTGAAACACTTTGAAACAAGAAACTAAAAAGGGGGTTTTGATTTGGATGAAGTTGAAACAAACAAACAAGTATGAAAAACTAGACAGATTGCAAAACAAATTTGAGAAATAAGATGATGGATGGGATAGCAAGAGGCCTTTTCTCCACACATGACATGTATGCAAATAACTTGATTTTTAGTTACTACTTCATTAAATTATGAACGACAATGCTCTAAATTAACCGTGACATCACTAGTTAACTCTCAGATTTTCCCTGTTTTATTGGATTGGATGACATCATTCTACAACCCAAAACATTCTTCAAATGTTCCCTACATGACATCATAATAGAGATACAATGAAAGATCATTACGTTTAATGAAAATCATAAGCATTGACAAAGCACTTGCAACTGTGACATCATGTCACTTATGCTAGGAATTGAACTTAATGCGATCATTTATAAGCAACCATTACTACATGTGAATATAAGTTTGTAACGATTATGTGAAACTTCCTTATATTCTAGCAACGGATTTATGCATTCCAATTAAGTGTCGACCCTTAATTAACAAATACAAATAAGTTATCAATCAAATAGTTAAGCCAATTGCATTTACGATTCAAGGTTCAAAACTGGAATTTATTAAATTATATTGCACATATAATCATGGCTCTGAAATCACCCCTAGCCAAGAGGGGTTTAGCCACTCATATTTACAACAAAACGAAAGGAAATGAATTTAAACATTAGAAACAAAAGAAAGAAAACACCTAAACGCTCCAACGATCGAAGTTGGACAACAAGCACGTCCAAGCACTTTCCTTCCCTTCCTTTGCTACAGCACAAGGTGTTGGTGAGTGTTTGAAGGTTTATTTGTATGGAGGAATGGATGTGAAGATGAATGGATGTGTTTGGATGAAGGTTGTATTGAAATGGGGATGAATGATCAAGCAAAAACTCACTATATGGCTGCCATACACACTTCCTTTTATAGAGGAACTGCACGGCAAGGAAGGTGAATTGGTGGTGTGTGCAATGATTCAATGGTGAAAATGAAGTAATGATCCAAAGCATGAGGGGTAAAATTGAGTGGTGTTGCAGCAATGAGTGCAAGGAGTGGTGTTGAAATGATTCAAAGGTGAAAGTGAAGTAATGATGCAAAAATTAAACATGGATGGAGTGCACGGCAAAGGTTTGTTATGGTACAAGGAACCCTTAATTTGTGTCCTAAAATGCATAGGAAACCTTCAATGTTGCTGGAACTTAGGGACATTTAGGATTTAGGAAAGATCAAACCAAAATAGGAAACCTTGACTTAACTTTCCTACTTCAAGTAGGAATCCTCATCTTTAGGTCTTCAATTT
>VIEB01000367.1:143075-189303 GCA_006547085.1 Malus baccata | reverse complement strand
AGCACATACTTAATCACAGTCACCACTTACTAGTTCACAATTAACCAATTAAAACGATGTTTTGAATGTAGTAACATGCCTTAGAGAATTTGCTCAATTCCTTACAAGATACTATCTATTTTCACACATATTTTATGACTACACACCCTACACTAGTATATGTGAGAAGATTAATGTTAACACGAAAGACTAGGACTCACATATGTTATAACAAAGAAAGCAATTTTCTGGAGTTATTAAGCATGTTTAGATATGATCTCATGAATGGAATGCTACTACTTAGATGCGAGAACCAGTGACACCATATGCTCATTCCAATTTTGAACTCCACAAATTGAAATACACAACACTCAAGATTGAAGTCAAGGGTTGTAACAGGGCTTGGGGGTAATGGCTAATAAAGAAAGGATAGGAATAACAAACGTTCGTAAAGCAATAGCAAGCAAAGCAATGAAATAGACACTTGGAATTCACTTTAGAATGCAGAATTAACTTTTAAATACAAAGGGAAGATTCACGCAACACTTAGGGCCGAATTCAATGTTTTGGACCCTTTTTTAACGAACAACACTTTAAAGCTCTTTTTCATACTCTTTTCAATTCTTTTTTCTATTCACTTTTTTTTTTCTACCTGTGCCTTATTAAGGACTTTGGCACACACACACACATAAGAATCACTTCCCCCACACTTGCTTTCTGCAATACATTGATAAAAAAGGAGGTCATTTTAAGTCATGCTTTACTATGCTTCAAGAATAAGGGTATGGATGGTTCTAAAATTAGGCTAGGTAAGGATAGTGTAGGTTAACAAAGAACATAGGCTTAACAAGGCTCAACGGGGTTAAACTTAAACACATAATGAAATAGGGACACGACAATTTGGCTTTGGTGGTCACTACACAACTTCATCTTGAATGAAATAGGCATGAGTTCTAGCATTTGGAACTAAATGATGAAACGCCTTCTAAGTAGCAACCAAGCAAAGAATAATGAGATCATGCAACGACTTTAGAAAACAATGCTGCACAGATTATTAACTCTCCAAATAAACGTTTAGGCTCAAGTCTCACAAGGTTGTAGCGTTCATTTGAGTTCCTTCCTTCAAGCATGTTACAAAAACTGATTTTTCCTTTATGATTGCATGTGAATTCATAAATTATAACCACAACCAAGCATACACCAAAGAGTAAATCAAATTTTCATCCATGTTTATAACTCTCGTTAACAATCATGTAATTAAAAACCAAATCCTCACCATTGTGTTGGAAGGTACCCTAAGACACAAACAAACACATAAAAACACCCCCCCCCACACTTAAATCAAACATTGTCCTTAATGTTTCAAGCATAAACTCACACGAAAACAAGCAAACAAACAAACAATGAATAAACATGACAAGTATAGCAAAGTAAAACCAAACGGAGTAGAGTTTAAGAACGCAAATTTGGTTTTGGAGATAGATGATCTTGTTAACTTTCCACAGCTTTAATCTTTTACTGGTTTGGAATTCTGAGCGAGGAATATTAGAGTTCCTTGGTTGTGCAGTCTGCATTCTTCTCTGCTTGTTTCTTCTGCACGGCAGGCAGGCACGAGGTAGAGGTGATGGTTTGTTTCTTTTTTCAATCTTTCCAAGTGCCGACCATTTGCTTTCTTTTTCCTTGTCCCTAGTTAAGGATGAATTAGCACATTGTCTCCACATGCTTTGAGGTATCATTTTCACTTCCCTTATTTGTTCTCCAGGCAAATGTGGTAGCTTGAGGAAGCATAAGATGTTGAAAATGAGTACTCGAGAGCAAGGCTAGGTAAGCAATTAAGAAGGGGTTCCAGGCAGTCAGTTCCAGATCGAAAGATTGATACCAAGTGTTGCTGATTGCTCTCTTTCTCCTTATCCCGCAGGTGAAAAACAACGACAAGGAGAAGGACAGGGAGAAAGCATGATATGAGATACTCTTGCTTTCAACCTTCATGATATGAAATACTTTTGCTTTTGATGGGTTGTTTGCAGAGGTATCCCAGGGAATAAGGAACACTGAGTGACTCGAGAGGCTTTGTTTTGAAGGCATTCTCGGAGATGAAGAAGGGTTATGTATGTCTGCCTTGCAATGGAGGGTGAAGGTCGACATTTATATGAATTAATAACCTGTACTATTCTTTCACTCTTGTCGGTAACCGTTGGATGATTGAACAGTAAACTTCACGTGCTTTCTATATCACCAAAAATCTTCGACAGATTACCCGTAATTTCTGCAAGGCTGAGTGTGCATGTGACAGATGCTGAAACATCTGAAAAAACAAATGCCTCTCCGATTTCTGAGCTTGCCTCTTCGATTTCTGAGCTCCGTCTAGTGCAGAGGTTGCATGTGACAAGTGCGGACAAATTTGGAAAAGAGGATGGCCCGTGGGTTCTGAGCAAGCCCATCTTTTGAGAAAGCTAGCGCCTCTTCGATTTTTGAATTGGCCTCTTCGATTTCTGAGCTCGTCTCTTCGATTTCTGAGCTCACCTCTTCAATCTCTGAAATCCCATCGAGTGCTAATTTTTATAGAGATTTCTGCCTGTAGAAACTCCCTTGATTTCTGCCTTTAGAAATTCCCTTCTTGCACTTCTAAGATCCTGATTTGCCAGACCTCTTCTTTCTTCAACACCTTTGAAAATGTCTAGCCCATCCAACCATTATTTTGACTTAAACCTTAGTGAAGAGGAATCCATGCCCTCTCCAGACAACATATGGCGCCCATTCTTCATATCCCCTACTGGTCCTCTTACCGTTGGGGATTCGGTGATGAAAAATGATATGACCGCTGCGATGGTGGCCCGAAACCTTGTCACTCCCAAAGATAATAGACTACTTTCCAAACAATCTGATGAGTTAGTTGTTAAGGATTCTCTAGCTCTTAGTGTGCAGTGTGCAGGAATCTGATGGTCAGATTTTACTTGATGATCAAAGGTTTGTGGGTTTGTTCCAACTGCATTTGCCTTCGTCTTCTGGGCTGTACTGTGTAGTGAAGCTCCAAATGATCAACCTTTGATACCTCCTCCTTCTGTGGCTCTGGCAACTGCTAAGGCTCTGCCGACTACTGAGACTTCTCCTAAGCAGCCTTTATGAAGGCTCCCTCTTGTATTTTTCTGCCTCCTGTTCATTTTCAACGAATTTTATTGTAAAAATACCTTGCATATCTATCAATGTTTCAAAAATAAAGCCACACCAAAAACAATTAAACAAGCAACAAATAAAAATGACAATCATGGGAAAATAAAACTGCAGAAAATGGAAGGTTTTTAGGAACGCAAAACATGGGTTGCCTTCCAAGAAGCGCTTTCTTTAACGTCTTGCAGCCGGACGAAACTTCCTTCTAAGCTTGGATAGGGCCCATAACACTGAGTGGGATTTCTTCCACAATCTGCCCCACATCACTCTTATAGTATAGCTTCAGGCGATGCCCGTTCACTTTGAATTCGTCCTCGTTCCTTAAGCTTTTAACTTGGACTGCACCATGGGAAAAAACATTAGTGACAACAAATGGCCCAATCCACTTAGACCGTAACTTACCAGGGAACAATCATAGACGGGAATTGAATAGTAGCACTTTCTGTCTAATTGAGAATGTTTTTCCCTGAATCATTTTGTCATGAAACACCTTTGTTTTCTCCTTGTAAATTTTGGCATTCTCGTTCCATATCTCCTCAAGTTCATTCAGTTGGAGCTTCCTATTCATTCTAGTACCATTTAAGTCCAAATTGAATGTTTTCACAGCCCAGTGCGCTTTGTGCTTTAGTTCCACAGGTAGGTGACACGGCTTGCCGTAGATTAGTGAAAATGGAGACATCCCTAGAGGAGTTTTGTAGGCAGTGCGATATGCCCATAGTGCATCTTCTAAATGCAAGCTCCAATCCTTCCGGTTTGGCCCAACAGTCTTCTCCAAGATTTGCTTGATTTCTCTATTTGAGACTTTGGCTTGGCCACTTGTTTGAGGGTGATATGGTGTGGAAACCTGATGCTTCGCATTATACTTTTTCAACAGCGCCTCAATCGTGTGATTGCAAAAATGGGAGCCTTCATTGCTTATAAACACCCTCGGCATGCCAAATCTGGAAAAGATGTTAGCCTTGCTAAAATCTACCACCACTCTAGAATCGTTAGTACAGGTGACTTTGGCTTCCACCCATTTCGACACATAATCAACGGCTAGCAAAATATAAGTAAAACCATATGAGGGCGGAAAGGGTCCCATGAAATCCATACCCCATACATCAAAGATCTCCACATTAAAGATGGGGGTTTGCGGCATTTGGTCCTTAGCACCTATTGTACCTGTTTTTTGGCATCTATCACAAGTCATACAAAATGTTCTAGCATCCTTAAACAATGCAGGCCAATAGAAACCACTTTCTAAAACTTTAAGGGCTGTCTTTTGGGTGCCAAAATGACCCCCACATGCATAACTATGGCAAAATGTAACAATTCAATTAAACTCGGAATTGTGCACACATATACGAATAATCTGGTCAAGACAATACTTCCACAAATATGGATCATCCCACACATAAAATCCTGCATCATTTCTGAGTTTATCACCCTTATATTTATCTAGAGTGCTAGGAACTTGTTTTGTGACCAAATAATTGACCAAATCAGCATACCAGGGCTCACTTACCTCTAGGGACAGCAATTGCTCGTCAGGGAATGTCTCTAGAATGGGTAAGGAGTCCTCATCATGCACCAAACGGCTGAGGTGGTCAGCCACCATGTTTTCACTCCCCTTTTTATCTCTTATTTCAATGTTGAACTCTTGAAGTAGGTGCATCCAACGAATCAGCCTTGGTTTGGCCTCCTACTTGGTGAGAAGATACTTCAACATTGCATGGTCAGAATATACAATCACTTTAGTGCCAAGTAAGTATGAACGAAATTTATCTAAAGCAAATACAACTGCAAGAAGTTCTTTCTCAGTGGTAGAATAATTCAATTGAGCATCATTTAGGGCCCAGGAAGCGTAGTGGATGATGTGGGCCTGTTTGTTCTTCCTTTGGCCTAAAATAGTACCAATGGCATAATCGGATACATCACACATTAGCTTAAATGGAAGGCTCCAATCTGGTGGCATGATAATGGGGGCCGAAGTCAACATGTCCTTGACGGTTTTGAAAGCAGTCTCACACTCCTTGTTGAACTCAAAGGCTGCTTCCTTTTGGAGTAAACGGCAAAGGGGTTGGGCGATTTTTTAGAAATCCTTGATGAATCTCCTATAAAATCCTGCATGGCCAAGAAAAGAACGAACCTTCATCACCGAAGTGGGAGAGGCTAAGTGATGTATAAGATATATTTTAGGCTTACCAACCTCAATCCCTTTTTCTGATATGATATGCCCCAAAACTATACCTTGTTTTACCATAAAATGGCACTTTTTCCAATTCAAGACAAGATTAGTTTTGATGCATCGTTGTAAGATCAGAGTAAGATTATTCAAGCATGCATCAAATGAGTCACCAAAGACACTAAAGTCATCCATAAACACTTCAATGATCTTTTCCACAAATTCTAAGAAAATACTTACTATACACCTTTGCTTTGTGGCTGGTGCGTTGCATAGCCCAAATGGCATGCGTCGATAAGCAAAGGTACCAAAGGGACATGTGAAGGTAGTCTTTTCTTGGTCATCGAGAGCTATCACAATCTGATTATAACCTGAATAGCCATCAAGAAAACAATAAAATGAATGACCGGCTAACTTTTCCAGCATTTGATCAATAAAGGGCAGCGGGAAGTGATCTTTTCTTGTCGTAGCGTTGAGCTTTCGATAGTCAATACAAACTCTCCATCCGGTTTGGATTCAGGTGAGCACAAGCTCATTATCTTCATTTTTTACCACAGTGACTCCGGACTTCTTAAGAACAACTTGGACCTGCGAGACTCAATGGCTATCAGAAATTAGGTAAATCACTCCATAATCTAGTAGCTTGATGATTTCCTTCTTCACAACGTCCATCATGGGTGGATTGAGCCGGCGTTGTGCCTTGGATTTGACTCTAGGGCAGCAATCATCTCCACCAATTCTTCTTAAATAGGCACGACAAGATGTTCCTTATTGTTACCGTGTGCATGCCTAAGTGCTAACCCTTCGTTTTTTAGTCCAATGCTTTGCGTGAGAGTCTTTTCAAGTGCATCCTCACTCTAATCATCAACGAATTCCTGCGCCCAAGAGTCAATCACATTAATAGAGAAGCACAAGTGACCATCATGAGGATATCTCATAGCATCAGAAATATTGAAATCAATGACTTCCCCTTCAAATTCCATGGTCAATGTTCCCTTGAATAAATCTATTTTTGTATGAGAAATCTTCATGAATGGTCGGCCAAGTAAGATTGGTAATTGAGGGGAATGGTTCGAGTCTTCCATTTCAAGCACGTAGAAGTTCGCCGGAAAGACTAGGTGATTCACCATCACTAAAACATCCTCCAAAACACCTTTTGGATACGCATTAGATCTATTGGCCAGTTGAATGATCACTCTATGTTTTTTTAATTCTCCCAAGTTCATAGATGCATATATTGAATAAGGCATGACATTTATTGATGCATCTAGATCTAGCATGGCAGATTCAAAGTAAGTATTTCCTATAACACAAGGAATTGTAAAATTGCCAAGATCTTTGCACTTATGAGGTAATTTTCGTTGCAACACAGCAGAGAAATTCTAACTTACCCTTACGACCTCTTTGTTCAAAGCCCTCTTCCTTGTAGTACATAACTCCTTCAGGAACTTAACATACTTGAGAACTTGTTTGATTGCATCTAGAAGTGGAATGTTGACTTGCACCTTTCTGAATGTGTCAAGGATGTCTTTGTCACTCTCATCCTTCAGGAACTTAGCATACTTGAGAACTTGTTTGATTGCATCTAGAAGTGGAATGTTGACTTGCACCTTTCTGAATGTGTCAAGGATGTCTTTGTCACTCTCATCCTTCTTCGATTGCATAAACCTGTGAGGAAAGGGTGCATTGGTTGGAATGGAATTAGAAGTCATGGAATTTGAACCCAACTTCCTTTTGGTGGTCGAATTAGGGTGTGTAGGTGGCTGCGGCAAAGATTGCTCAATCCTTGCCGAGGGTAGGCCTTGTTCCTTCTCCTCAGATTGCATCTTTTCGTCCTCCTTTTGATTGGATTTAGATAGGCTGGGATCAGATCCAACTTCTTTTCCACTTCGCAAGGTGATGGCTTTGGCAGATTCGAAGCCTCCCTTTGGATTCACATCCGTCAAACTAGGTAACTTACCTGGTTCTATACTAAATTGCCCCATGAACTCAGCCATTTGTTCCATTTGTCTCTTCAATTCAATCACCTCTCGAGCTTGATTTTGCACTTCCTTGGCGTAATTGTGCATATCTTTGGCTTGATTTTCCTAACCCTTTGCCAACGTAGTTAGTAACTGAATAACTTGAGCATTATCAAACGATGAACCTGAGTTATTTTGCACAGGTTGTGTTTGGGGTTGTGCGGGTGCATATGGCCTTTGATAGAATCCCAGAGGTTGCTGTATGAATGCACTTTGTTGTTGGGTTTGTTGGGGCTCTCTCCATTTGAAATTTTGATGATCTCTCCAACTTAGCTTGTATGTATTCAAGAACGGATCATTCCTTGGTTGGTTTTGACTATTAAAACCCATGGCGTTGGCAGATTCCGACCCTCCGTTCTCGATCAATTGAGGGCACTTATCTGTGAGATGTCCATTCATTGAGCACACGCCACAAGTAGCTACACTTTGTTGTTTTGGTTTTTCAACCACCTGTGACAAAAGAGTAGTAAGATTAGCCATTTGATTTTGAAGTTCAAAAATAGCACTTACCTCATTAACTTGTTGTTGTCGTGGGTTGTCTCTTTGACCAACGCCTTCATATTACTGAGCATTCAATGCTCAGTTAGTAATTAAGGTCTTAGCAGCCATGGGTGTTTTGTCCACCAAACCTCCTCCCGCTGAGGCGTCTAGCATTTGGCATTCAATTGGTAGAAGCCCTTCGTAGAAATATTGAAGAAGAAGCTCTTCCTTCATCTGGTGTTGTGGACATGAAGCAACAAGGGTTTTAAAAATGCTCATAGTAAGTGGGAAAAGATTCACCTTGGTTTTGCTGAATGCCACTAATCCTTTTGCGTAGTAGAATGACTCGAGAAGTTGGGAAAAACTTCTCTAAAAATGCTTGTTTCATACTCTCCCATGATGTGATAGTTCCGGGGGCTAGCTCATACAACCAATCTTTAGCCTTTTCCAAGAGAGAAAAGGGAAAAACCTTCATTTTCAGAATGCTCCCATTAACAAACAACCTCGAACTCCTTCAAATGTTTATTAGGATCTTCCATGGACAACCCATGGAACTTAGGAATATGATGCAATAAACTGGACTTTAATTTGAACTCGTCGGTCTTGTTTTGGGGCGCCCTTGGATAGTGGATGCATAAAGGCAGAGCATTGTCCAATCCCGAAACAGAAAGCTCCTTGATTGTTCGATTTTCTACTGCCATATCTTGGACTTCTTCAAAAGTCCTTGTCGTGGCCTCCTCTTGCTCTTCTACTTTGTCTTCTTCAAGATCTGGTGCATGTTGAAATGGCTGGGGATCTTGTTGATTTCTTGCTCGTCTCAAAGTTCGTTCAAAATCGTCGTCAAAGTCAAAGATATGCTTATGAATAGGTTGAGAACTACGAGTCATAAACCACCTAAAACAAGAAAACAAGTAAAATCAGCAAATAGGAACAAAAACACATGAAAATAAACAAAAGGAAATAACAAGGGATTAGCAAAGTTGCTAATCCTCGGCAACAGCGCCAAAAATTTGATGCGAAAATTATCTTAACACACAAATTTAACCCTCTTTTGACAATTGTAGTACAAGTATAAGTAGGAATCGTTCTGGACCGGGGATTAGGAGGGCTTGCTAATATCCTCTAAACTGACTTAAAAACATAAAACTAAACTTAAAAATACTTAACAAGACTCGTAAGACTCAAAGCAAACTTAAAATACTCAAAACAGCTTAAAACAATCAAATCAACTTAAACTAGACACTAGGAATGACTTTGGATGAAAATTGACTTTTACTTGAATCAAAACACTTAAAACCACAAACTAAAACAGATTTGAAACACTTTGAAATAAGAAAGTAAAAGGGGGGTTTTGATTTGGATGAAGTTGAAACAAACAAACAAGTATGAAAAACTAGACAGATTGTAAAACAAATTTGAGAAATAAGATGATGGATGGGATAGCTAGAGGCTTTTTCTCCACACATAACATGTATACAAATAACTTGATTTCCAGTTAGTACTTCATTAAATTATGAACGACAATGCTCCAAATTAACCGTGACATCACTAGTTAACTTTCAGATTTTCCTTGTTTTATTGGATTGGATGACATCATTCTACAACCCAAAACATTCTTCAAAAGTTCCCTACATGACATCATAATAGAGATACAATAACACCATTATGTTTAATGAAAATCATAAGCATTGACAAAGCACTTGCAACTATGACATCATGTCACTTATGCTAGGAATTGAACTTAATGCGATCGTTTATAAGCGACCTTCACTACATGTGAATATAAGTTTGTAACGATTATGTGAAACTTCCTTATATTCTAGCAATGGATTTATGCATGCCAATTAAGTGTCGACCCTTAGTTAACAAATACAAATAAGTTATCAATCAAATAGTTAGGCCAATTGCATTCACGATTCAAGAGTTCATAACTGGAATTTATCAAATTATATTGCACACATAATCATGGCTTTGAAATCACCCCTAGCAAAGAGGGGTTTAGCCA
The DNA here is from genome assembly GCA_006547085.1 of Malus baccata. Lineage (NCBI taxonomy): Eukaryota > Viridiplantae > Streptophyta > Magnoliopsida > Rosales > Rosaceae > Malus > Malus baccata. The sequence continues at coordinate 179,483 of VIEB01000367.1, read as the reverse complement.
CTCATATTTACAACAAAATGAAAGGAAATGAATTTAAACATTAGAAACAAAAGAAAGAAAACACCTAAACGCTCCAACGATCCAAGTTGGACAACAAGCACGTCCAAGCACTTTCATTCCCTTCCTTTGCTACGGCACAAGGTGTTGGTGAGTGTTTGAAGGTTTGTTTGTATGGAGGAATGGATGTGAAGATGAATGGATGTATTTTGATGAAAGTTGTATTGAAATAGGGATGAATGATCAAGCAAAAACTCACTCTATGGCTGCCATACACACTTCCTTTTATAGAGGAAGTGCATGGCAACGAAGGTGAATTGGTGGTGTGTGCAATGATTCAAGGGTGAAAATGAAGTATTGATGCAACGCATGGGGGTAAAATGGAGTGGTGGTGCAGCAATGAGTGCAAGGAGTGGTGTTGAAATGATTCAAAGGTGAAAGTGAAGTGATGATGCAAAGCATGGGGGGTAAAATGGAGTGGTGTTGCAGCTAGGGAACATGAATAATTGTGCACATGGTATAGAAAGGAAAGGGAGGTGGAATGGTGTAGAAATGAGTCAAATGTGCAGCAAATGTCAAGATGCACGGCATAGGATTCCAAAGGTGGTGGATGGTGCATCAATGAGTGCATGTAGTGGAGGTAAAAGTTGTATGAAATATGATGGGTGAAGGGAACAAGAAGTGTGCATCAATTGAGTGTAATGACTCAATGTATTGATGCATGAAATCAGAAATAATGAAGGAGACAAGGGTGGTGCACGGCAATGAAGTGTAAAGAGTGTAATGGTGCATGAAATGAGTGCAAGAAATCTGGTGCATGAAGGGGACAAGGGTGATTATGCATGGCATGGGTAGAAAGGTAAGTAAGTGGTGAATCAATGAGTGCAAGGAGGTGAAAGGATATTGTGCACATGGTAGACAAAGGAAAGGAAGCGGAATGATGCAACAAATGAGTCAATGCAGGGAACATGGATGATGATGCACGGCATAGGAATCCAAAGGGAGTGCAATGGTGGTGCACGGCAATGATGGAAAGGTGAATGGTGGAGTGACACCCCTTTGTGGCTGAGCTCTTTGTCCTTTTTACACTAATTCTTCTTTCTCTTTAATACATTCCTAGCCTCTTTAGTCTTCAATTTCGTCCATCCACCTTGCTCCATGCATGTGCTATCCATTCCAAGCCCAAAACTACTCCAAAATGTACCAAAATGGATCTTATTGCTTTATAAGGCCTATGGACCTACAAACACACAAAAATAGCTTAAAATACATAATTAACTAAGAAATAACAGCACAAATGCATGAGAACAAGCTAACTCAGTCGTATAAATATGCTCTTATCAGGTTCGGCAGAAACCAAGGAGAAAAAAGATTAGGGTGTTTGAATGGATTATGACTCCTAGAATCAAATGAGAAGTAATTAGAATAGGATAAAGACTCCTTTTGTAGCTGGAAATAATATGAGATAATGTTGGATAAAGTGGGATAATGTTTGGATAAGGTAAGATAAGATTATGCCTTTCCTTGTCTTCCAAGCTTCCAAATTTGATTCCTCCAGATTTTAGCACATATTTAGCACATGTAAAACACCAAAAATGTCCATCTCCACTGCTCCACATGCATGCTCTCCAATCCAAGTCCAAAACTGCTCCAAATTGCTCCATTTAGCCATTTATTGTCATCTTTACCAATTGGACCTACAATAATAGGAAAATAACTTAAATTACGATAATATATGGAAATTAACTAAGTAAATGCAAAGAAATAAGATAACAAAGTCACATAAATATGCTCCTATCAAATTCCCCCACACTTAGCTTTTGCTAATCCCTGAGCAAAACAAAGAAAACAAAACAAAACCTAAACCTTCAAACAATCGTCTCAAGGATTTCCAATGAAACACGACATATTAAAAATCAGTATTCACATAGATTTTAGCCATCCTTACTCTTGAGCTTATACTTAACCATAGTAACCACTCACTAGCTCGCATTTAATCAATTAAAACAACATTTGAAAGTAGTAACATGCCTTAGAGATTTCATTCAATTCCTCACCAAATATACTCTCTATTTTCACACATATTTTCTGACGAAACTCCCTATACTAAGTATATGTGAGAAGATTGATGTAAATATATAGACTAGCACTCACATATGTTATAATAAAGAAGGCACTTTCTGGAATTATTAATACAAACATGTATATGATCTCATGAACGGAATGCCACTACTTAGAAGCAAGAACCAGAGATTCCATATACTCGTACCAATTTCAAACTCCACATATTGAACAACATAACAATCAAGATAAAAGTCTAAGGGTTGTAATGGGGCTAAGGTTATTGGTTAACAAAGAAAGATCAAGGATAAACAAAGATTCTTAAAGCGATAGTAAGCAAAGTAATGAAATCAACACTTAAAATTCAACTTTTGATTGCAACACCCAACTTCAAACACAGGGCAAAGATTCGTACAACTTTAGGGTCAGATTCACATTTTTGGACCCTTCTTCAACAACCAACACTTATGAACTCATTCTCACTTTTTTTTGCAAAAGGTGGTGGTTAACGATGTAATTTTTTTTTTTTTTTTTTTTTTTTTTTTTTTTCAACGTTTTTTTTTTTTTTTTTTTTTTTTTTTTTTTTGAAATGCACTACACTTCCCAGGATTCAAAAGAACAAATCCTTCCCCCACACTTATTTCTCTGCAGATCGTAGATCAAAAGGAATTCCCAACAAATCATGCTTCACTATTCTTTAAGAATGAGGGTATGGATGTTCCTATGTTAGGTAGGGATAATGCAGGCTAACAAAGAAAATACGCTAAATAAGGCTCAAAGGGGTTAAACCTACAATACATATGCAAGGGATAAGGCTTTTAGCTCTGGTGGTAACTAAACAACTTTTTTCTTTTCTTTGTTATGCAATCAATTTTAAGCTTTGAATGAAACGGGCATAAGTTATAGTATTTGGAACTAAAATGATGAAAAAGCATTCCAAGTAGCAACCAAGCAAAGAAATAATGAGATCATGCAACGACTTTAGAAAGCAAGAATATCACAGATTAATAACTCTCCAAACAAAGAATAGGCTCCAGCCTCACAGGGTTGTAGCGTTAGTTTGAGTTTCTTCCTTCAAGCATGTTACAAAAACTGATTTTTTTTCTTTGTGTTTGCATGTGAATTCATAAATGATAACTACAACTAAGTATTAACCAAAGAGCATATCAAACTTCCACCCATGTTTGTAACTTTCTTTAACAGTCATGCAATTAAAAACCAAATCCTCATCATTGTGTTGGAAGGCACCCTAAAACACAAACAAGCAACAAAAATGACTCTTTTTTGTCTTTTCTCAAGCTTTTTCCATTTTTTTTTCAAAATTTTTTTATATGACACACAAGAAAATACTTTAAAACAGTGAATAACAACGTTAGTAGTGATAGGTGGTGAAATTCGAAAATAAGTCATGAAAAGCATTATGTTTACCCCCCCAACATTTAAACCAAACATTGTCCTCAATGTTTCAGAAATAAACTTAGACAAGAAAGCAATAAAAGATAACTAGCAAACAAGACAATCATGGCAAAGTAAAAACAATAAAAAGAAGGGTAAAAGAAGAGCAAATCTGGTTGCAGGAGCCAGAAATTCCATTGTCTCTTTACTTGAACACATGGGTTGCCTCCCAAGAAGCACTTGCTTTAACGTCTTCTAGTCGGATGACACTTCCAATTAATCCTCACTAGGACTAGTGGCATGGAGTTGATCTTCGAATGGAAGGTGATACTTGAAATGATCTGGTAATGGTTTAAATTCTAGAGTGGGTGCCTAAATTATTGAAATCAACAACATGTTAGTAGAAAACGAAATTGAAATTTAAGAAGGTGGCTTACCTATGTTCTACAACAAGAACTCAAGGACAAAGACTACTTTGAAAGTTTCAGGAATGTTGCACTCAGCCAGATTTGGTGTGAGAGCAGTGACTTGTCCTGTGTGATCCACTCCAATTCCCTTTTCAATGGTGGTTTTAAATACATCCTTCTTGATAGGTGTTGAACGTTCCAACCCTATATTCTTAATTACATTAATGGCAAAACAAGAACGAACATCATTAGGATACTTTAACAGATTCAGAAACATTAAAATTAATCACATCACCATGAAACTCCATAGTTAATGCTCCTTTGGACACATCGATCTTGGTTTGCGCTGTTTTCATGAAAGGTCTTCCAAGTAAGATTGGCAATAGTGTAGAGTGGGCTGAATCTTCCATCTCAAGCACATAAAAATCTGCTGGAAAAATCAAATGGCCTACCAGCACCAAAACATCTTTCAAAACTCCTTTCGGATATGCATTAAATCGATTAGCCAATTGACTGATGACACCATCATTTTTAAGCTCTCCTAGATTCATAGATGCATAAACAAAATATGGCATGACATTAATGGAAACACCTAAATCTAGCATAGCATGTTTAAACCTTGTATTACGAATAACACAAGGGATAGTAAAATTACCTAGATCTTTGCATTTAGGTGACAGCTTTCTTTGAAAAACTGCAAAGGCATTTTCACTTACATGTACCACCTCCTTCTCGGGAATCCGTTTCTTTGTTGTACAAAGCTTCTTCAAAAATGTAGCATACTTCGGAACTTGCTTTGTTGCATCAAGAAGCGGGATATTGGCTTGTACCTTCCTGAAGGTTTCTAAGATGTCTTTTTCATTCTCTTCTTTCTTAGATTGCATAAACCTATGAGGGAAAGGCACATTGGGTGGAATAGGGTTAGAAGGAATTGAATTCGAACCAACCTTACCTAAATTGGGTAGCATAAGAGCCTTAGAAGGCTGCGGCAATGATTGTTCTTCTCTTGGCGTGGCCTTGTCCACCTCTTCTTCTTCAAGCAGCAGTTGTTCGTCCTCTTTTTGGCTTTGTTTGGAAGTTTTTGGATTGGTTCCAATCTCTTTACCACTTCTCAAGGTAATAGCCATAGCAGTTTCAAAACCTCCATTTGGATTGACAATGGTTGAACTGGGAAGTTTGCCTTGTTCTCTAAATTGTCCCATGAATTCTGCCATCTGCCCAATTTGATTCTTCACTTCGCCATCTCTTTGACTTGATTATGTAAACCTTGGGTCAAAGCAGTTAGTGCTTGAAATTTTTTATCATAATCCATTGACAAACCTTAATTTGGTTGGGATTGTTGTGGGGAAGATTGTGGTGGCTACATAGGTCTTGAATAGAACTCCTCAGGTTGCTGCCAATATCTTTCTTGTTGAACTTGTTGAGGTTCCCTCCATATAAAATTTGAATGATCTCTCCCACCTGGGTTGTAAATGCTGGAAAACAAGTCGTTCCTTGATTGATTATGGCCTTGATAACCCCAAGCATTAACACTATCCAACCCCCATTCTCAATTAATTGAGGATGTTGATTAGTTTGATATCCTTGCCTAGAGGACACACCAAATGTAGCCACATTTTGCATTGCGGTCCTTTTAATATACTGCGACAAAAGAGAAGTAAGATTCGCCATTTAAGCTTGAAGATTAGCAATTGCCATGTCTTGCTTCTCTAGTACTTGAAATCAAAGAAATAAAACTAAATCAAATATCAAAAGAAAAATAAACAAAAAATAGAGGGATTAGCAATTTTACTAATCCCCGGCAACGACGCCAAAATTTGATGTGGTAGAAACTAACACACAATTTAAACCCTATAAATTATGCAATCTTAGTATGAGTAAGTAGGGATCATTTTTCGGGGATTAGAAGGGATGCTAATAAACACAAATTAAACTTGTAAAACTAACATCTAAACAATGATTGGGGGAATTTTGGATGAATTTAATTAAAACAAAATTAAATGGCAGCAAGATTAAATTGTGAATGAAATATGGGTGAGAGGATGGCTAGAGGATTCTTCCCCACACATGAAACATATGCATACAAATCGATTTCCAGTTATTCTTCCTATAAACCATGAATGACAATGCCACAAATTAATTGTGATTGCATTAATTAATTCCCAGACTTTCCTAAGTTCATTGAATTGGACTCAGCGGCGCAACCAAATTATCCTTCTCAAGTTCCCTAACTATGAAAAGCATGATAGAGACACATATCAAAGGTGAAAATCATAAACATTGACAAGAAATTCGTAATTATGAAAAACATGATACTCCTGCCATGGATTTACTTAACTCAATCATGACTAGTGACTTTTACTACTTATAAATATAAGTTCATAACGATTACGTGAAATTCCCTTATATTCTAGCATCAAATCCCTGCATGCAAACTAAGTATGCATCCTTAATAAACATACAAGAATAAGTTCTCTATAAAACAGATAAGTAAATCGCTTTCATGTTTTACGAAACAATAACTGGATGTAATCAATTCATATAAAACATATGATCATGGCTTCGAATTCACCTCTAGCTAAAAAGAAATTTAGTTACACATGTTCATCATAATTGAAAAGAAAACTAAAATAAATATGAAAACTAATCAAGGATAGAAAGAACTCTGAAATCTCCAATGGTTGAATGACAAGATGTGACACAATCCTTCTCCTTTTTCTCTTGTAGGTTGCAGCACCAATTTGGAATAGAACATGCAGCACCAAGTTTTCTCCCCCCAATTACTGTGGCAGAAATACATATATATAGGGTAGGGTTCGGCAGAAACCAAGGACAAAAAGGATTAGGGTGTTTGAATGGATTATGACTCCTAGAATCAAATGGGAAGTATTTAGAATAGGATAATGACTCCTTTTGCAGCTGGAAATAATATGAGATAATGTTGGATAAAGTGGGATAATGTTTGGATAAGGTAAGATAAGATTATGTCTTTCCTTGTCTTCCAAGCTTCCAAATTTGATTCCTCCAGATTTTAGCACATGTAAAACACCAAAAATGTCTAGCCCCACTGCTCCACACGCATGCTATCCAATCCAAGTCCAAAACTGCTCCAAATTGCTCCATTTATCCATTTATTGTCATCTTTACCAATTGGACCTACAATAATACGAAAATATGTTCCTATCATAATTGGCACCTCATCCTTGTCCTTTTGAACCTCATCATAAAGTCTTATGTAGACTCATGTTTATATTGCTTCACCTCCACCAGGTCATTGATAACTAACTAAGTGCTAGGCGTGCCACTACTATCTCAGTATAGTAGATGTAGAACAAGAGTGTGTTTAGTCGATTACTTGCGCTCTAAGTTACTCAGACTTCTTGTTATCAAAGGATTGTCGTGGATGGGTGAAGTCCACATTAAATTCTTTTTCTTGCCTTATGGCCAAAGACTTTTAGTTCATAGTCTTGTATGTTCGTATAAAGGGAGCTCAGATCCTCTCTAAGTCATTTAACTGTTTGCTTGGTTCTTGATTGATTTTAATGATAGCCTATTTATTAAACTAACTTGATCCAGATGTAAATAAGACTCTTAAAGTAGGAAAATAGGTGGAAATGACTTGAATACATACTGGAGAATACATTACGTAATAGATCTACAAATTTAGAAAACAATCAAAGAGCTTCGGGCAAGATTTCACCTTGTCTGTCAAGGTTGAACTTCTTGCAGTCACTTTTCTTTGTGATTACATGGGTTTATATGCTACAAAGGGATGGATGGTAAATCAGTTAACATAAGGGAATCAATACTACGCCACTGAGGTAGATTTCAGCTTTTGGATGCAAATTTGGCTTGAGGGCAAAGTTTGTATGTATGTTTGTTTGTTTGGTTGGTTGAGTGTGCTTGTCTCTAGAGCCTCTTCCTCCTTTTATAGGCCAATTAGCCGGACTGATGTGACCTTGCTCTTTTCCGAATGCATTTGGAGGGTAGTGACTCATCATCTTTTTACTTGTATTGCCACTAAAAATTGTTTTTTGGCTAATTGTGAGTTAATCTCCATCACTTGACATTTAAATCATAGACACATGGTCTATGCATTAATGGGGAGGCGCCAATTTGTCTCTGGGCCTGGTGCTGGGCATTGGGCAAGTCTTCTTTTAATTGGCATCTCTAGGCTTCTTCACATTTGCAGCCCAATGTTCAAATATTAACCCAAACAATGTTCTCACGCCAAGTGTAATGTTGCCGATGGCAGTCAAAGTGTGTCCGTTAAATCCGGTGAGTACCTTCGCTTGACGTATGATTGTGCTTTCCAGGCCCATCTTCTAAATTACTGAGAGCTGAGGTAGTTGACCGCACTTCCATTATCTACCATCATTGTGACATCCTGTCCCAAGATTTGTTGTAATTTATTTGTAGTAGTAGTGAAATTATCAAAATACCATTGAGATACCACGCAGGCTTTCCACGTGGACCTTAATTTTCCTTTCACTTTTCCCATCTATTTTACTATTTTTGAATACTACTCGCTTTTACGGAGACATGACCATAGACGGAACTCAATCCAGAGCTATAACAAACAAGATATGTCTGAAACTATGTAAAACTACCCGAACAATTTTAAAACTAGAATTGTGACTTTAGGTAGTGTGCATCACTGCCTAGGTCTGGTGGGAGAGTAATTGTGTGCAGGACACCGAAACCCTGCCTTAGCCTTAATGAGGCTTTTTGCATATCAATGTTTACCATTAAATTTTTATTATTGTTTATGGAGGCAAGAGGACATTAATTTAACATTTTAGTTTAATGAAAGGGATTAAAATTTTATGAAAAGAACTTAAATTTTAATGTTGCTGTCTAGTCAAAACTAATTGTTGATTTCCAGTTGGCTCAGCACGCAAATTAAGAGTTATCCACATGGGCTTCCTGACAACTTTCTGCTAATGGTTAAATCTCAGCCCTTTGACCTAGAGGTGGATTTTTCCGGTCGAAAACATCTTGTGTTCAAAGTCATTTATTTGTGTCACACATTTCACATACACGCACATAATACATATATCTCTTAAACATTTAAATGGTGTGTGCTCATAGTCATGCTCACTTGACATATTAATAACTTGCAATGAACTGTAGCCTAGCTAACTAGGATAGTTTTTGGGAATTGAAATTGGTGATTGAATCATTGATTTGTTAACTAACAAATCTATCTTAGTTGACTAGTAGGCTTGACTAGTCAGTCTAGCATATTATAATTTTGGGTAAAGTACAAAAAACTACCTCAACTATTGGTGTCACGACACTTTTATACCTCATCTTTTAAAATTGACAATGCATACCTCATCTTACGAATTTGTGCCAACGTCAGACCTCCGTCAGTTTTTCAGTTACTTTTTCTGTTAAATGTTGACTTGGCCAGAGACGGGACCCATTTTTTATTAAAAAATTGATTAAATATTTTAAAAAAATTAATTAAATATTAAAAATTAAAAAAAAAACAAAAAAATAAAAAACCAAAAAAATCCCATCAACCCGTGTCCCCCCTTCCTAAAAACCCATATCCCCTTATCTGAGTTCTCTCTCATCTCTTTCTCTCGCCTTTCTCTCTTCTCTCTCCCTGCAACGTACATCCCTAAAATCCCAAAACTCAAAAATCCTTCCCACCCGTCCCCCCCAACCTTCCTCTCTAATCCCACCGATGACAACCCTACCTCTGTCGTTGACTCCAGCAATGATAGCCACGACCCTAATCGCCCCCAAACCTTAACTCTAGCCACAACCTCCACAACAACATTCCCTTATCCTCCTCGCCCCAAGAGTCTAACCCTCCGACAATTTGCAAGAGAAAAACAAAGCAATAACAACAACAATCCCAATACAAAAACTCTCTGTTTTTCCCAAAAAATTCTGAGATTTTTCGAGAAAATCAGAGGAGGCGCGATAAACAGAGAGAGAAAGTTGTGATATGAGAGTGGCTCTCTTTGATCTGAGTTTCTGATAAATGGTGTAAATAGGCAGGTCGGATGAGGAGAGAGAGTGGAGGTGAAGTCCATGGCGATGGATTCTCAGAGGGCGAAGCCTCTACACAATTTCAACTTGCCGTGGTATTTGAAGTGGGGGAACCAGAAGCACTTGTGGTGCCAGAAGGAGAGCTCCGATGCCAATGGGAGTGGCTGGGAAGGGTCTGCGGTTAATCGGTGATCGTCGACTCAGAGGATTGAGAGCTCGCCGGCTTTAATGACTCAGGTGGAATGGTTTCTGGGTTTTGGGATTTTAGGGATGAAGGTTGTAGGGAGAGAAAAGAGAGAGAAGCAAGAGAGAGAGAGAGGGGAGATAGGGTTGGGTGGGGGAGAACTCAAAGAAAGGGATCTGGGTTTTTGGGGAGGAGGGACACGGGTTGAGGGGTTTTTTTGGTTTTTTGTTTTTTGTTTTTTTTTTTTTGGTTTTTTTTAATTTTTTAATATTTAATTATTTTTTTAATAAAAGTGGGTCCCATTTCTGGCCACGTCAGCATTTAACAGAAAAAGTAACAGAAAAATTGACGGAGGTCTGATATTGGCACGAATTCGTAAGATGAGGTATGATATTGTCAATTTTAAAAAATAAGGTATGAAAGTGTTGTGACACCAATACTTAAGGTAGTTTTTTGTACTTTACCCTATAATTAATGACCATGTGTGTACTCGAAGACTTCGCTTTATCCTCATTAAAACGTTGCAACACCTTTTGGGTGTAGTTCGATTGATGTACTAGGATTCCATCCAAACAATGCTTGATCTCCAGGTCGAGACAGTATCAAGTTTTCCCAAGATCCTTCAACTCAAATTTTGATTTCAAGTGTGCAGCAATTTCCTCAAGCTTTGTGGGATTTCCAATGAGATTCATGTCATCAACATAAACTGCAACGATTGCAAATTTGGAATGTGACTTCATTATGAACACACATGGGCATAGTTTGTAGTTCACATACCCCTGACTTGTCAAATATTCACTCAGACGGTTATACCACATCCTCCCGAATTGTTTTAATCTGTAGAGTGACTCTTCAACCTAATTGAGAGAGTGTTTCGTGGTCTATAACTATTTGAACTAGTCAATGGAAGTCCTTCTGGAACTTTCATATATATATATATATATATATATATATATATATTTCCGTATATAGATCCCCATAGAGATATGCAGTTACCACGTCCATAAGCTGCATATTCAGTTTTTCAGAAACAACCAAACTGATTAGGTAGTGGAATGTTATAATGTCCATTACGGGGGACTACGTCTCCTTGTAATCAATCCTTGGGTGCTGAGAGAAGCCTTGCGCTACGAGGTGTGCTTTGTATCGCACTATTTCATTCTTCTCATTACGCTTCCTCATGAAAATCCACTGGTAGCCAACAGCATCACGCGTGGTGGTGTAGGAACGATAGGTCCAAATACCTTACGTTTCATGAGCAAATCGAGTTTGACCTAGATTGCTTGTTTCCAGTTTGACCAATTGGTTTTACGTTGGCATTCATCGATGAAACGTGGTTCAATGTCATCGCTGAGCATGATGTCAGTAGCTACTGAGTATGAGAATGCATCGTTGACGATCATCTCATTCCTATTCCAAACCTCATCCAATACTGTGTAGTTGACCGAAATCTTGCGATTCTCAGGAGGCCGGCATGTTTCATCTGAAGCATCACCGTAATCTAGAATAACCTCATGCTTTGGAATGGATGAGTGAGCAATGGTCGGATTCAAACTAAGGTCACTAGTTGATGCCATTTTCCTCTTCTGGGGTTGTGAATCCTTTGAACCAAAAGGTCTGCCACGCTTCAGGGTCGGAGCAGATGATTGGTTAACCGCCAATGTACCTTGCCGCGTGGAGGGCCTCCCTATCTTCGGGGATGGTCCAGCCTTCCTAGGCGGGTTATTGACATACACGGGGTACATCTATCATTGCAGGTGTGTTTGCAGCAAGTATGTGTGATCTTGTCACCTTTGGTAGATCATTAAAAGCATCCGACATGCTTTGAACAATGCTCTGAAGATCTATAATTCGAAGCACCTCAGTTTCAAACTGGGCAGTGCGAGGATCTAAATGAGACATAGTGGGAGCATACCACGACAATTCGTGGCGTTCTACGGTAACGTTAGGATGCTTATCTCCCCCTAACGACGGGAAGACTATCTCATCAAAGTGACAATCCGTAAAACGTGCGGTAAAGAGATCTCTTGTCAAGTGTTCTAAGTAGCGAACAATTAATGGCGAATCATAACCGACATAGATTCCTATTTTTCTTTGAGGACCCCTTTTGGTATGTAGTGGTGGCACTATTGGCACATAAATGGCGCACCCAAACATCCGTAAATACAAGGAGTCAGGCTCGTATCCAATGACCAACTGTAACAGCGAATGTGGTTAGGTAGCGGTGGGCCTCAGGCAGACCAACATAGTTATGTGCAATATTGCATAGCCCCAGGCAGATACCGGTAGTTTGGTTCTCATAACCAAAGTCCGAGCTATCAATTGAAGGCGCTTTATGAAACCTTTTGCCAGGCCATTTTGGGTGTGAACATGGGGCACAGGATGTTCCACATTAATTCCTACTGACATGCAATAATCGTCAAAAGTTTGTGATGTAAACTCTCCAGCGTTATCCAGTCGAATTGACTTGATCAAATAATCAGGGTGGTTAACCCTTAGCTTAATGATTTGAGCTAGGAGTTTAGCAAACACAGCATTGCGTGTGGACAACAAGCAAACATGTGACCATCTTGTCGATGCATCAACCAACACTATAAAATATTTAAATGGTTCACAGGTTGGTTGGATTGGTCCACAAATGTCCCATTGAATCTTCTGAAGAAATTTAGGGGGGTCATGAATAATCTTTGTATATGAGGGTTAAGTATTCAACTTCCCTAAAGAACATGCTTTGCATGGTGGCAGTCCAGCATAGGGATGTAACTTATGTTGTGTGAAGATTTGAGGATACGGTGCATCATGTCACGTCCAGGATGTCCCAAACGATCATAACAAAGCAACAACATGTCCGGGAACTCAGGCATAGGGCCAGCCACACTTTGGACTTCCATGCCGCGAATGGTTGTGATGTACAACCCATTCGGCAAGCATTCCAACTTCTCGTGAATATGCTTCTGACCATAGTCATACGAAGTGATACAAAGAAATTCAGAACCATGATCTTCAGTGGTTTCAAGATGATATTTATTATCTCAAATATCTCTAAAACTCAGCAACGTTCTTCCGGATGATAAACACAATCGATAATTAATAAAGCCCTCCATTCGCTTAGTCAACTCTTCACTAAGTAAGCAGTAGTCCCACTGTTATGAATCGTTTCCATTCGACCTTATCCATTGGCTGCCATGTCACCAGACGACGGACTGATTTGGGGTTTTTCGCACCTTGTTTTCAAGTTTCAACTGGACAGAATCCAAGATCATCCAAAGCTGGCTTGGAAAGAATTGATGAAGCAGTACAACGATGGAGAAAAATTGGGAAGAAGTTTGCTCACGTTGGTAACCCAACAGCCACGGTAAGAATTCTATTTGGATTTCCAAACCTCATTAACCCAATAGTCAGATTATTTTGGATTATTTTTTACTTTTAAATGTTAAATAAAAACTTAACAGAGTTAGAGTCAAGTTAAGTTAGAGAATATGTGTCAAAATATTAGCAAGAAGACACAAAAGAGACACATAGAAGGGGACAACAGACTGGGAGCCGACTCAAGGTGGGAGTAATGTCTACATTTGAACCGAATAATCTCATAATTTTACTTACTATTATCACTCTTGATCCGAAAAGATATCCAGAGAAATAGAAAGTAATGTTCAATTGTTTTTTTCCTAGCAAGTAATTAAGGGTTGCATCAACAGTTCACTATGACCAAGATAGATCCGCAAGTAAAATGAGAATTTGGTTAATGGACCAGTGTAAAAAACATGAACAATCATGCGGATAGCTACTAATCAAAATTGAGAACTTTTTTATCACACACCCTTATTGAGTTAAAATCCTAACTCCGTCATTGCACATAAGCCTTCACTTATGTTCTTCTCCGCTGTGGGATTGGGAAGGGCATAAATTGCAGAACTTATGAACCTTTAGGTTAATCTCGTATCATACACTCGAATCACCCAACATGTCATAAGACCGTAAACAGAGAAGGAATACAGAAGTAAGAGAATTGTACGCATTTACAATTAACAATAACAATATCAGAACAAAAGTTTTCTCACATATCAAATTTCGGTGTCTTCAATCATTTGGTTTCTGTATTACAGATGAAGTATACATTTGTAAGACACATTCACATCGACAGTAGAAGCGACAGTTCCTGCGAGATGCATAAGACCTTTGAAGTGACAGTTCCTCGGGATGAATAAGAACTCTTCTACAGCTATATTTTGGCATAAGAGGCACAATACTATTGGCGTGAGTAATATTTAGGGAAATAGGAATGTAAATATTGTGTAAATATTAGAGTCATTTAGTAGGAAGGATATTTCTTTGTGTCCTTTTTTGCTCCCTTGGAGAACAAGGACTGTATGTACTTATATATCAAATTATGCAATACATGAAAATTAAGCCATAAAATTCTATTTGGTATCAGATGGTTACAGTCAACTTATAGCTGTGGGTGAATTTTTCTCTGTGCCATGTATTGAGTAGTGGCTGCTGTGCAACCTGTACCGTGTTGCTGTGAGTGAATTTTATCTGTGTCGTATGTTGAGTAATGGTTGCTCAGCCTTTACCGTGTATTGCTGCTGCTGTGCAGTGGATTCTTTTTGGGTAATTGCCGTGTATAATTGCTCGTATTTAAGCAATTGTGGATTGCAGTTGCTGCCTAGTGCAAAGTATATTATTGGGCAAAAAGTGAGTGCTCAAATGTCAAGCAAAACAATTGTATTGCTTTGAGAATTCTCAAACAAATTGGAATATTTTCTGACGTGTTAGCTTTTCATCATTGCTTAGATTGTTGTCTATGGCGTGAGGTCTTTTTTTTGCTGCTGGTTTGTGCCGTGCATACTTAGCTGCTGCAGTCCGTGCAATAAGTCTGCAGTCCACTGTTTTTGTGTTGATCCAATAACTTGAATAGCAGCGTGACACATTGCTAATGCTTGTGTTCCTTGCATCGTGTGGTTCCATAATTGGTGTGGTGTTGTGATTGTCGTGTATAACTGTCTCCTGAGTTATGGAGAATATAGGTTGGATTTTAGATTCCGATGCAACAAATCATATGACGTATGATAGAACTTTGTTTCAGTCCATGAAAGATCCTTGTAGAAAGTGTGTGGCAACTGCCAATGGTACTACTACTGCTGTTGTTTGAGTGGGAACAGTGTCTCTTACACCCTCTCTTCACCTTACATAATTGTTTATTGGTTCCGTCATTGTCCCATCACTTATTGTCTATACCTCAAGTCACTGAACAATTGGATTGTGTTGTATTAATGCATCCTTCATTTTGCTTGCTCCAAGATATTCAGACAAAGGAGATTATTGGGCATGGCACTAAGAGAGGGGTTATATTATGTGGATGACGTGGTTCCTGGAAGAGCTAATTTGGTTCATGCGTCACGTAATAGTAATCTACAGAATGTATTGTTATTACATCATCATTTGGGGCATGCATCATTTGGTTATTTGAATCATATATTACCTTATTTGTTCAGTGGTATTGAAGACTTAAAATTGAAATGTGAAGTATGTATTTTAGCCAAAAGTCATCATACTTCATTCCCTTCAAGTATGAATAGAAGATCTTCACCATTTGCGCTAGTACACTTTGATGTGTGAGGGCCTTCCCCTGTTAGTACTATTTCGGGAATTAGGTGGTTTGTTACTTTCGTGGATGATTGCACTCGTATGATGTGGTTGTATGTGTTGAAAAGTAAAAGTGAGGTTTATGATGTGTTTCGTATGTTTCAACAGATGATTAAAACTCAGTATTCCTCTTATATTAAAGTTTTGCGTTCTAACAATGGTGAAGAGTACATAAATTCTAAGTTATCCCGGTTTCTACAAGATCGTGGAATTATTCATCAAACTACTTGTTTGCATACTCCACAACAAAATGGGGTTGCTGAGAGAAAGAATTGTCATTTCTTGGAAACTGCTCGTGCCTTGCTTATTGGTGTGTCCGTGCATAAACGTTGTTGGCCTGAATTCGTTACCTATGATGTGTATGTGATTAACCGTATGCCATCTTGGGTTGTAGACTTCCGTACACCTCTTCAAGTATTGATAGAATATGTTCCCGTACTATCCACCAATACCCTAACTCCTAGTGTGTTTTGATGTGTAGCATATGTTCATATTCACAAGATTCATCGTAGTAAATTAGATCCATGTGCTATTCGGTGTGTCTTCGTTGGATATGCATCCCAACAAAAAGGTTATAAATGATACCACCCTGAAACTCGACACATGTATGTGACAATGGATGTTACCTTTTTCTGAATTAGAATATTTTTATGCTCTGGTATCATCACCTTTAGATCACCAAGGGGATAATGCTAGTATTTGTGATCTTGATGGTTGAGGAAGAAAGGTGTTGCAAGTGACGGGTTTAGGTGGTGTGTAGGTGGTGGCAGGTGCCATGGGAAGGCTTAAGGTGTGTGAGGAAGGCTTGAGGGTGGGAGACATGATAGTTGGTGGAAATGGTGATGAAGGCTCGAGGTCAGACGGGGAAATAGGGACCGTGCTGTGTGGTGAATCAAGCACCGTTTGATGTGGGCCAAGGTTGAAGTTGGTGTGGTCATGGATATTGGAGCCGTGTGTTGGATGGATAATGGGAGTAACATGAATGTCGGTTTGGTCTATAGGTGGTGAGGAAGTGTAAGGAAAGATATGCTCATGATGACATCACATGAGGTAAAAATTTTATGTGTGGCTAGTTTATATACCTTATAACCTTTTTGGCCAAGAGGATAACCAAGGAAAATACAACGACGAGCACGGACGTCAAACTTATTCGTGGGTGTGAGGTTGGTGGCATAGGTAAGGCATCCAAAAACGCGTAAGTGCGGATAAGTTGGTGTTGTGTTGTGCAAAAGTTTGTATGGAGACTTATGAGAGAGCAAGTGTGTAGGTAGATGATTGATGAGGTAACAAGTAGTTTGGATACTTTCACCCCAAAATTTTAAAGGTAAGTTGGCCTGAAACCTAAGAGCATGGCCAACATTTAAAAGGTGCCATATGAGTCTAGGTAAAAATGCATGGAAAGAAATTCACTACCATTATCTGAACGAAGAGCTGTAATGTCATGTTGAAATTATGTTTTGACCCAAGAGAAAAAGGATTTCAAAATTGTTTGTGTGTCGGATTTGAAATTTATAAGATGCACCCAAGTAAAATGAGTGAAATCATCCACAATAGTAAGAAAATATAGTGCCCCATAGTGTGTTTGATTTCTGTGAGGTCTCCAAATATCACAATGAATTAAGTCAAATGGTGCGGAAGTTTTAATTTCACTATGATAAAAGGGTAAATGAGTTTGCTTTGCTAAAGGGCAAACTTCACAAATGTGTTTGGATTCAAACATTATATCAACATTATTCTTGGCTAATGAAAGTAAAGGTGCAAATGATGGGTGCCCAAGGCGTCGATACCATAGGCTAGTGGTATGATGGATGTGGTTGGCGAGTTGAGGGTTTTGTCTTTGTGTAAGATAGTAGAGCTCATTAAAATGCTTACCCAGGCTAATCACCCTCCTCGTATCCATGTCTTGTACAACACAAAAATCCGGATAGAATGTCACTATATAGCGCAAAGCTCTTGTCAGTTCACCAACAAACAACAAATTGACGTGAAACTTTGGTACCTAAAGAACTTTATCAAGAGATAGATCATGTGACTATTTTATAAAGCCAATATTTTTTATTTCCACTTGCCCCCCATCTGATAAACCAGCGGAGTCATGCTGAGCATCAATGATGTTGTGTGTTGGTGGTGAATGCGATACATGGTCGGTTGCTCTGCTATCAATAATCCAATATAGAGTTGAGTCTGGATCTGTTTGTGCTATATTGCATTGCATCTAGGTGAGAAAATACCTATTGTGTTTGCAAATGGTTGTCCATTACCATTGCGGAGTATGGAAATGATCTGATTATACTCCTCGTTAGTGAACATAGGACCGTTAGAAGCATTAGGCTTGGTGGTTGCATCAGAGTTGATAGCCTAATCATTGTTGAGTACTGATCTCTTATTCTTGGGCTTCACGTTCTTGCCATGCCATTTGTGTCATTCTGGAAGCCCAATAATGTAGTAGCAACGGTTCACCAAGTTTCCATCTCCATCGCAGTAAGTACATTTAAGTGACTAATGTGAATGTGTTGAAGGGCTTCTTGTTTGTTGATGGCGGTGCTGAGGTTCGTTGGACTTGCATTGCGTGAGAGTTTGTCCCCATATATCGGCAACTGGCTATATCCATCTGCCGTTCATGTTAAAGAATGAGGCCATGAACTCGACGTGTGTCAGGGAACAAATTCATCATTAGGATCGAGCCTTGTATAGTCGAGTAAGAGTCGTTCAATCCTATCAGAAACTGCATAACTCTTTATTTTTCTTCTTATTTAGTGAGTCCTCTCAAGCCTGCATAAGTGCAAGTGAGTGGACCATGGTAGGATGCTAAATTGTCCTACAAGGCTTTCATTTTGGTGCAATAGGCAGAAACCAAGAGTTGCCCTTGATGATTTTCGACAATTTCTTGTCGAATTTGGTAGATCCTCGAGTCACTGCTATGTGAAAATTTGTCCTTGAGATCGTTCGAAACTGTAGTAGCAGTTTCAGTGTACATGATGCTGCCGGCAATGTCTGAGTGGACTGAGTTCACAATCCACAGTGTTACCATGTCATTACATTTTTTTCAAGCTGCATATTTTACGTCCAGGAGTGATGGAGCTTTAATGGTTCCATCAATGAACCCAATCTTGTTCAATGAACCTAGTATGATCTGAGCAGTGTATGGCGTATGGGTCTAAGAATTCCATGGGATTTTCATCTGGTTTCATGTTTTTGGTTGGTTCTATCATGGTGTTGGAAATGGTGTTTGTGATAGATTTGTGGTGGTTATGGGAGGACAACGATGGTTATGGTGGCGGAAGCATGATAGAGTCACCAAGATCAGTGCTTTAATGCCAACTTAAATTGAGAATTTGTATATTGCATTGATATGAATATTGGAACACAAGGTAAGATTTTATACAAAACTTATGTGCTATTCTAAGTAAACAGATCCTAGAATAAAGCTAATTACATTTACATCTTATAATCGCTCTATCCCAAGAGTTGAAAGATTTCAAAAGTTACAATCACTCTTAATCAGATCGTGTAATTTCTATCCTTTAACAGTTGGATGTCTAGGATGACATGATAATCGCTTCAGGGGAAATACAAACCCGTGCAAACTGGTGCAACAGAGCCTTGGTTCATTCCTACCGAGACTGTTACAAATGTTCAGCAGCCATTTGTCGAGACTGCTGCAGGTGTTCAGCAGCTGTCTATAGATGAAGAATGTGCTGGCATTCAACCAATTTCTGCCGAAGAGGAAACAGCGCCACAGCAGGTTGCTGCCGATGAAGGAAAAATTTTGTCCTAGCTAAGAACAAGTAAGAACATTTAAATACATATGCATACTATTAACACTTTAAAGTAGGCATGCATTCAAAAACAATTCATAAAACCCATGACTTTCAAAGCCTAGTATATGGTGAACCAATAAACTCTTTAACAACATTAAAGAGAAGTAAAGATTTAGAGTTTCTTTACCCTTGAAGCTCATCCTTGTTTACACAAGGGATTCACCCAAGTGGAGGGCCTTCAAGTCACCTCCAAGCTCCTTGGATATTGCTTGTGATTTCCTTCTCCTTTTTGCTCCTTTGCTCCTTGAGGATGTAAGGAAAGGATCTCCAAAAACACCAAAGATTTGGTGTCTCTAAGTCTCCACACCAAGGGTTAAGTGTGAAGATGAAATGGATGACTTAGAGAAGAAAAGATTGCTAGATTAATCTCTCTAAGTGGCCGGCCTCTTTGTAGAGAGAAAGAGAGAAAATGTTTCACCTCTTTTCTTCAAAGAAAACCCTTAATGAAAATAAAGCTATAAAGTTGTTTTTATACTTCATTACAAGTGAGTGGCAAACTTGTAATTAATCCAAGTTTGCTCCATTCACCATAATGGCCGGCCTCTCCTTGTAATTGGGCTAATTTGCCCATTTTGTTTTAGTTGTCATACAACCTAAACATAATGGGCCTTGTGGACCAAAACGCTTTTGGGCCCCGTAACCCAAAACCAACTTTTAGTGTTTGGTAATCATTAGGGCTTCCACAAACCATGAGTGACACCTAGCAGCATATCATGGTTACCCAAGCTAAGTAGAATTGGTTGGAGAACCTATCCAGTTACAACTACAAGCAATACGGTCCTTCTCTAATGCAATACTCTTAATCACATTGTTTTAGTGATAGTTTGTTTCATGTCTACTATCCAATGTGATACATTTTTATATGATTCCCTTGAATATGATTTGGAACAAACTTCCTAAGTCATATTCATTTGCTTTGGCCAAAGACTTTAGAATCATATCTTAGAGTATTCTCCTTCCACCATGGAAGGTTAGAGATCCCTTGTTGTGCATTCATATGCCTACATGACTAGATAGCTTGACCCCAACAATGCTGTGGACACTCCTATGGAATGCCGTTGACATGATCAAAGATCAAGGACCTAACCATTAGACATCTATGATGCCTCAGGTCAAAGGATTACTTTGCATATTGCAAATTTAGAGTTATTACATGACATGTATGTTCGAACTCTGTTTTGATCGTTGTTTAGTGTACTCGATTACTCTTTCAAGCACCTATGTGTTTGTCTTAGTGTCCAACACCAAACGACTTGAGACTAGTCATACTCAAGCTTGAGTTGACATAACACATACTAACCTTAACGGATTGTCAATACCCAATTGGCAATCCTATGGCTAGGAACGTTTTAGGAATGAACATAAGAGAATGGTCTCGATAATCTAACTCACTTAGATCACTTGTCTCTTAGATCAAATACATCCCTTAGATTCCCTTATTGCATAAACACATGATACAATCAATAGTGTCCGTCAATAAGCTTTGCCCTTCATTAAACATATAAAAGTTTAATACATTAAGTATTCCAAAAAGCTATTACATCAAATGAGTGGCTTTGTGGGCATACTTCCAACAACCGAGCCTAGTACTGGTACTACCATGACTCTTGCCAAGCCTGTTTTCCCCCTCTCTTTCTAGCTCAATATTGTCGTCGTCCAATACGTCTTCTCTAAATATCCCTGAGGTAAGTACTATTGATACTCATATAACTAATGATGTTGTAAGTACATATAAGTTGCCACCAAGGCAAAATCATGGTGTACCTCTTGACATGTTTTCTCCGGAAGGAAAAGTGAAGTATCCAATGGCCAATTATGTGTCATGTAAAAATCTTTCACCTGAATGTCAAGCTTGGGTGAAAATGTGGAGGCAATTCAAATACCAACTCTTGTGAAGGATGCTTTGAAGAATAAAAAATGGACTGAATCAATGGATGAAGAGATGATGGCATTACAGGAAAAATAATACATGGGAACTAGTGGAACTGCCAAAGGGAAAAAAACTAGTTGGGTGCCGATGGGTTTATACAGTTAAATACAATGTTGACAGATCACTGGACAGGTACAAAGTAAGGTTGGTAGCAAAAGGTATGGTGTTGATTATCAAGAAACTTTTTCTCCGATGGCCAAGATGAATACGGTACAAGTTCTTATCTCATTATCTGCAAATTTGGATTGGCCATTAAAACAGTTTGTTGTCAAAAATACTTTTCTGCATGGACATCTGGAGGAGGAAGTTTATATGGATATTCCTCTGGGGTATAATGTTGGGGGGGGGGGGGCTTTATGGACTTAAGCAGTCGCCTCGTGCATGGTTTGGAAGATTCACTCAGGCCATGAGAAAGAATGGGTATTATCAAAGTTATTCTGATCATATGCTATTTGTGAAACAGAGAAACGGTAAAGTAACAACCTTAATTATTTATGTGAATGATATGATAATAACAGGTGATGATTCATATGAGATTGTCAAACTGGAAAAAAAACCTTGCTGCTAAGTTTGAGATGAAGAATTTAGGTGATTTAAAATATTTTCTTGGAGTCGAGGTTACTTGTTCGTCCAAAGGTATTTTCTTGTCTCAACGAAAATATGTTCTAGATTTGTTAAAGGAAACATGTATGCTTCGGTGTAAGCCTGTGGATACTCCTATTGTGGAGAAACATCACTTGGGAATTTAGCTCACACTCGTCTAGATATAGCCTATGCAGTAAGTGTGGTGAGTCAATTTATGCACTCATCGAGTGTGGATCATATGGTTGCGGTTATGCGGATTTTAGCATATTTAAAGTCTGCTCCAGAGAAGGGAATTTTGTATAAGAATCACGGTCATCTAAGAATTGAAGGGTTTACTGATGCTAATTGGGCAGGTGATGTGACTGATAGGCGTTCTATATCTGGATACTTTACGTTCGTTGGACGAAATTTAGTTACTTGGAGGAGTAAGAAATAAAAGGTGATGTCTAGGTCTTTTGTGGAGGCCGAGCTTAGAGGCACGGCGCATGGAGTGTGTGAAGTCCTTTAGTTGCATAAGTTGTTTTGGGGTCTTGGTTTCAAACAAAAAGAGGCAACGAATCTGTACTGTGACAATAAGTCGGCAAGAGAGATCGCAGAGAATCCGGCACGAGAGAACGAAGCATGTGGAGGTTGATCAACACTTCATTAAGGAAAAGCTGGAGAAGAAGATTGTGTCACTACCGTTTGTGAACTCGGAAGAACAACTTGCAAATATTCTCACTTATGCCGTGTGTAGGTTTTTGGTAACTCACTTATCAAGTTGGGTATGTGTGACATTTATGCTCCAACTTGAGAGGGAGTATTGGCATGAGTAATCTTTAGGGAAATAGGAATGTAAATATTGTGTAAATATTAGAGTCCTTTATTAGGAAGGATATTTCTTTGTGTCCTTTTTTGTTTCCTTGGAGAACAAGGACTGTATGTACTTATATATCAAATTATGCAATACATGAGAATTAAGCCGTAAAATTCTGTAAGTACTGCTCGGGATAAAAGGTGATCTCATTGATGCCTCAGGCTGACTAACTCAATATCGAACACGAGAGTCCCCAATGTTGATCCTTCTCCATTAGCAAGACGAGTTGGATTAAAAATGGTTGTAAACAGTCTCTGTCTGTCAAAAATCTGAGGAAAGACAAAAGAAAACAAACCCTCAGAGTTGAGTAACAAGGGCGGAATTAGGTTGGAATCGTTGGATTTTAATCGCAGTACAAAGTAGGCAAGTCGTTGTTTATCTATCCATCTACTCAATCAAAGTTACATGTATGACATATATGATGCGTCAAGTATATCACACACACACAGAGATAGTAGACTATTAAAACAAACAAGCAAAAGGTCTTCTGAGTGGCGTAAGAGTCTCTATTTTGTTCGATTAAGATGTGTATACATCTGTTTAAGAATAAATTTACCAAGAGAACAGACTAAAAGAAATAATTTTGAAGATGCAGAGGAATTACATTAGGTGGTATAGGTTCTTGTGACGTGCTCTGATACCCTTGGGATGGCGGTATAACAACCCGACGAACACCACCCACTTTCATAGATTTAACTGCTGTTTCAATCCCTGAAATGACCTGAACAAGTTTTTCAAAGATCAACACATTTATCTGCACAAGTCTGTAGTAGAAACTGAAGCACAGTACAATATCCAACAGATGTAGACCGATAACAACTACTAACAAAATAGAATATGTCAACGAAACTTCCCTTCGGGCTTCCTGATTTACAGGATTTCCCAAATTCAAGAGACCTACTTATTTTAATCTTATATGAAATATCAAATCACATGAATGAATATAAGCTGCAGCACTGAAACAACTCTATTAATTGTTAAGATCACAGTGGAGATTAATCTGACAGTTAAATATAATCCAAAGGTGGTAGTAATACTAACACAAGGATATCATATTGACATGACGAGGACTTACTTTGCCGGACCCAATCACGAACACAAAAGGAATTGGTTCACCATTTTCATCTTTATGATCATATGTCGAATCAAATCGCCATCCTTGTTTTGCTGCCAATCTTCCATAGTAATGAACAGAAACCTTCACAATCAAAGTGTAAACATTTAGATGGATAATTGGATATGCACATTCCGTTCCAATCACTGCTAAAGGCCTTCAGATTATCCTAGTATCCAATCCAAAACTTGTGAAAAGGACTACAGGTGCAGCACAGAACATAATTGGAGAACAATAGCAACTATTATTAGACTACATTGACTAAAACTAAATTCGTGGTATAGGGAAATATTGCTACGATTATAGCCCAAATAAGAAATATTTAAAGACAAAATGTGCAGATTGTCATTGCCATACAGCCACATACGCAACATCCCCTTATCTCAGTGTTATAACCTTATCAGTATACACACATTCACGCCTGCACATATTATGGATAAGGGAGAGAAAAATAACCTGGTCGCCATCAGCGGGTACTTGACCATCACCAAGGCGAAGGTCCAGAGCCTTGACCCCGCCGGAGTTTGGAAGCTCTGAGAATTCGGGTATGGTGGCGGACTTTGAAGGAGGTGTCAGCGTGAATAATGTGGTGGAGATTAAAGTAGTGGATAATGCTCCCCTTCTAGTTGTGATTAACAATGATGGGGTTGGAGAGGTGACGTTGGGATGAACTAAACGAACGGTTGGATGGTGGGGAACATGGAAGCATTGTAGTGGCGCGAAGCACTTGTGAATCATATTTCTTGTTCAGATTTCAGATGTATGGTATGGGTATCGTCTTTATTTTATGGTTTTGTTTGCAAAGTGTTGGTATTTTTCCGAATGGTACAAATACATTTATGCCCTCAGCCCTTTTTTATTTTATTTTTAATAAATGGTATTATCTATACCAAGGAATATTGAAGTGAACTTAGTCTCACAATAGATTAGTAATAAAGTGGTTTAAATTCGCATTTCGTGCCACTTGAACCTAAGACCTCTTACAAATGAAGAGGAATACATTAAATCGTAATACTAAGTGGCAATTAATATATAATTTTTCTTTTAATTTAGAGATTTATTTATAACCAACTTTAATGGTAACTACGGGGCACAGCCGGGTCGGATCCAAATTTAAAGGGACTAGGCCGGGCCGTTTTAAAGTTTCGTCAACCAAATTCTTGGTTAGACTAGGAACAAATCAACTAGGAACTTGAGAGTTCAAATTGAATTGCTAAATTAATAAGAGGAAACATAAAATATTAAGAAAATCATCCATTCTTCATATTATACCTGACAATTTCTTACAAAACTCGTTTACACGACACGTAAACGACACGAAAATAATATATTTTGAGTCAATACAATAAGAACCTGTTAATGACAGGACTTGAGCAGGTTTACACAAGGGTGACACGCACGTAGCCCGTTAAGAAAAAAGTTATTTTGATGATTTTAATTTTTCAAACTACTAAAAAAAACTTACTATAAAATACAATAGTTATAGTGTATATGTATGTATTGTATATTTAATATATATTATTGTATTATTATCCTATACAAATTAAAAAATTTAAGTTTTATTTATTTACTTATTTTTATAAGTATACTATAGGCAAAGAGTGAGATTAAAAAATTATAACGCACATTAGAAATAAAAACATACATGTCGTCATGAATAGTATTTTGAAGGAAGTTCAAAATAAATAAAATTCATAATCATTAACAAGTCTGAAAAATGTGAAATCATATATAAATGCTCGTGAATGCATCTTTTACGCTTAGACGATTGTTAGATGGTCGTTTAGATTTTTAAAACCCTCCAAATCTTATGAATAATATTTTTTTATTTGAGTGCAAAATTAATAAAATCAATAATAATTATTGTGACAGCCCGTCCCGAAAAATAATCCATTTTTATCTTTGATTGCGTGGAATGACGATTATACCCTTGAGTGTTGAGTTGTGTGTGTGTAAATGGGCTATGGATTTGGACCAATCCATTTTCTTCCTAAGTATTTGGACCCCATTAGAACTTAGGTTTATGTTGTTTTTGTTTGGTAGTCCACACTGGACCACACACACACCCTCACTCTTCCATCGACTTTCTCTCTCTCTTCTCTCTCGGATTTCCTCCATTGTTCGTACAACTTGTACGGTCAACTCGTGAAACTATCCTTTCAGGCACAGATCGAGGTTACAAACGCCATCATCACCTTGCTTGTAACCCTACAAACTCATGCATACTTTTGGTTGGATGTGAGGATGTCGAGAACTCGAGAACCCAGAAGCTTCGAGGAGGTGCCAGGTTCACTCGACGTGATCGCGAGTGTTTCTTAAAATTTTTAAGCTTTTTGGAGGTCTTAAATCGTCTTCACGAAGCTTACAGAGGAGTTTTGGAAGGTTTTGGATGTCAAAACACTCAAGTTCGTTGAGTTGCAGGGGTGCCCAGACTATCGAGATTTTTCCGGTGAGATTCCATTGGTTTTAGGTCCAAAAAGTGGTAAGGATGTCTTCTTCTCGTCCTAACCTTCAAATTGGTACAAATTTTATGAATTTTGGTTGAGAAATGGATGAGTTATTAAGGTTTGAAGTTTTCCAGAATCCGGCGATAGCAGCTGTAGCTACGCCAGACTCCGGTGAACCAAGGAAGAAGGAGGACAATATTCCGTCAAAGTTGATGAAATATGCTAATAGCTTCAAGTGAGACCTATCCAGAGGAATAGCGCAGTCAAGCAAGACTTGGGGGCTACGACCCTTCCACATATCAGTGAGTGGGCTTTTGGTTTTCAGTATATATATATATATATACACACTTGGTATTTTTCCCAGAAAGCTTAATTAAATGGTTTTATATTTTGAAATGACATGTCAAATGCTCTCTATGTTTGAGTATGCCTTAGTATGGTTATATATATTGTTACTTGGAGCTGCGGACACTTAGGTAACTTCAGGTGAGTATATTAATGGTAGTGATGGTAGTGAGTAATTGTGTTGAGATGTATATAGAGATTGTTATCATGCACCTCGGTGTTAGTGCTCCGCTAGAGGGCAGGGCCTAGTTTTCACGTGATCGTTCACCTCCCGCACCACACGCTCACATTGGATCCAAGGCAAGTGCCAGCCTATCGTACATACCACACTAGGTGGTTTTGACTCATAGGTGACTTGTGATACTTCACACAGCCTTCATGTGATCGTAACACTTGAGCGTATTTATTTACACCCAGCCTGTCATACAGACCACATTAGGTGGTTCCGACTCATGTGTAGGATTTGATTGATGAGTTGTGGACCCAGTCGTACAGGTCACTTTGGGTGACTCCGGCTGGCATTCTATTTCATATTGATTTAATTCACCTAGCTTACTTATTTTTGTACTGAGATTTGACATGGTATATTTGTGGAATTGTTATTTTGAAAATGGTTTTGTATAAACATGTATGTTATTTTTTGGGAATTATACAGGTTTTACGACGAGGGGTTACTACTTTTGATAAGTGAAATGGTTTTGAAAAGCTTTGTTTTTGCCCACTCACACTTTATGTTTTGCGCCCCTCCAGGTTTTAGGTAGGAGTGCTTGTTGGTGGCTTACGAGGATTTGACGGAGGTTCCGACAGATTATCACCAATGTAGGATCATCTTTGTTATTGTATAATTAGTATTTGTCCTGCTGGACTACACTTAGGATACCTACACTCTGGTTATGTGTAGTCACACTTATACTCGTCTTTCACCTTATCTTATCTAGTGTTTTAGTCAGTTTGGTTTTTATTTATTCTCATTTCTTTATATCGTCATTCTTCCGCATTGCACACATGGCTACATCACCTTCACGTGACGGCCAGCATGCCTCGATTTAGGTCGGGGTGTGTCAGTTTGGTATCAGAGCCTAGGTTTTGCAGTCCTGCATATCTTGTGAATGTTTAAATTATCTTGGTGTCTTTAGTCAAAACTATGTCGCCTCGTAAAGAGCCACGTCCTTCAGTTGAGTCTAGTTTTCCTGATATTGCTCAGCTAGGGAAAGCTATAGCTAATGTTATTCAGCCTTCGTTTCATCCTCCCCAAAGGACTTCTCTAGAGATTGTGTATAATCTGAAGTTCATTTCATGGGTAATGAAGGGCCTGAATGAGCAGAGAAATGGCTTAATGATGCGAAAATTAACTTAACACACAAATTTAACCCTCTTTTGATAACTGTAGTATAAGTATAAGTAGGGATCGTTCTGGACCGGGGATTAGGAGGGCTTGCTAATAACCTCTAAACTGACTCAAAAACATAAAACTAAACTTAAAAATACTTAACAAGACTCACAAGACTCAAAGCAAACTTAAAATACTCAAAACAGCTTAAAACAACTAAATAAACTTAAACTAGACACTAGGAATGACTTTGGACAAAAATTGACTTTTACTTGAATCAAAACATTTAAAAACACAAATTAAAACAGATTCTAACTAATTAGACACACTAAAGTAAAGGGCGGTTGAGTTTTGGACAAAGTTGAAACAAACAAACAAGTATGAAAAACTAGACAGATTGTAAAACAAATTTGAGAAATAAGATGATGGATGGGAAAGCTAGAGGCTTAAATTTGAGAAATAAGATGATGGATGGGAAAGCTAGAGGCTTTTTCTCCACACATGACATGTATGCAAATAACACGATTTCCAGTTACTACTTCATTGAATTACGAATGACAATGCTCCAAATTAACCGTGACATCACTAGTTAACTCTCAGATTTTCCTTGTTTTATTGAATTGGATGGCATCATTCGACAACCCAAAACATTCTTCAAAAGTTTCCTACATGACATCATAATAGAGATACAATCAAAGATCATTACGTTTAATGAAAATCATAAGCATTGACAAAGCACTTGCAACTATGACATCATGTTACTCATGCTAGAATTAAACTTAACACGATCGTTTATAAGCGACCTCCACTACTTATGAATATAAGATTGTAACGCTTATGTGAAACTTTCTTATATTCTAGCATCGGCTTTATGCATGCCAATTAAGTGTCTACCCTTAATCAACAAATATAAATAAGTTATCAATCAAATAGTTAAGCCAATTGCATTCATGATTCAAGAGTTCATAACTGGAATTTATCAAATTCTATTGCAATAAACATAGTCATGGCTTTGAAATCACTCCTAGCCAAGAGGGGTTTAGCCACTCATATTGACAACAAAACGAAAGGAAATGAATTTAAACATTAGAAACAAAAGAAAGAAAACACCTAAATGCTCCAACGATCCAAGTTGGACAGCAAACGCGTCCAAGCACTTTCCTTCCCTTCCTTTGCTACGGCACAAGGTGTTGGTGAGTGTTTGAAGGTTTGTTTGTATGGAGGAATGGATGTGAAGATGAATGGATGTGTTTGGATGAAGATTGTGTTGAAATGGGAATGAATGATCTAACCCAGTATGAACTAAATTTATGTTACACACACTTCCTTTTATAGATGAAGTGCATGGCAATGGAGGGGAACATGGAGTGGTGTAGCAATTGAGTGCAATGATGCATGAAATCTGAAATGATGGAGGAAACAAGGAATGGTGTAGCAATTGAGTGCAATGATTCAATGTAATGATGCATGAATCTGAAACGATGGAGGGAACAAGGAATGGTGTAGCAATTGAGTGCAATGATTCAATGTAATGATGGATGAATCTGAAATGATGGAGGGAACAAGGAATGGTGTAGCAATTGAGTGCAATGAGTGGTGTTTGAAATGATTTAAAGGTGAAAGTGAAGTGATGATGCAAAGCATGGGGTGATGCGATGAAAGTTAAGCACTCCAATTAAACCCTCTTGTTGTTAAATTGTAGTAAAAATGTAAGTAGGGATCGTTCTAAACTGGGGATTAGGAGGGCTTGCTAAAACCTCTAAACTAACTCAAAAACATAAAAACAAAGTTAAAAACGTTTGAATAGACTCAGAGGACTCAAAACAGATTATAAAGACGCAAAACAACTTAAAAACACTCAAAATTGCCTAAAAACACAAACTGGTCAGATTTGACTCTAACCCAACTTTGGATGAATTTAGTGTTTTGACTTAAATTAAAACACTCTAAAACACAAACAAAACATATTTTAAACATTTTGGAACAAGAAAGTAAAATGGGGGTTTTGATTTGGATTCATTTTGAAATAAACAAGCAAGTTATAAAACTAGGCAGATTGTAAGACAAATTTGAGGAATACGATGATGGATGGATTAGTTAGAGGTCTGTTCTTCACACATGACACACTTGTACATGAATCGATTTCCAACTGCTTTTCAATAAACTATGATACTCAACACCCCAGATTAACCGTAATGCACAAATTAACCCTCAGATTTTCCTTTACTCATTGAGTTGGATGAATGCATGCAACAACCCAAATCGTTCTCTAAAAGTCCCCTATATGAATGCATAATAGAGATACAATCAGAGATCATTACGTTCAATGCAAATCATAATTGTTGACGAGGCAATTATAACTATGAATGCATGATACAATTGCCAAGAATTCAATTAACGCGATTGTGATAAACAACCTTCACTACTCATGAATATAAACTTGTAACGATTAGGTGAAACTCATTTATATTATAGCATCTAATTCACGCATGAAAACTAAGTATGCATCCTTAATAAACATACAAGAATCAGTTATGAATAAAATAGATAATTGAATTGCAATCATAACTTATCAAATCACAATTGGAAGAAATCAATTCAAATCTCAAGCATGTTCTTGGCTTCAAATTTTCCCCTAACTAAATAGGGGTTTAGCCACTCATAATTGCAACAAAATTAGAAAATAACAAAGTAGACATTGAAAGCAAGAACGAAGTACACCTAAAACGCTCCAAAGTTCCAAGCTTGAAACGCCAAAGACCTTTGTTTTCACCACCTTGTTGTAGCACAAGTGTCTAGGATGTGTATGGATATATGGATGGAATGGATTGGCACGACATGGAAAATGGAAATGTATAGAGATGTGTTGGAATGTATGGATGAAATGGAATGGAGCTCAAAGCAAGGGACTTGTGTTTGTGAATGAAGCTCTTTTGATGGATACACATGTTCTTCATCATTTCAGCCACAAATCAACCCATTTTGTGCCCATGTGTGTGTCTTTCCTTTGCCCATGTCTGTGTGTTTCCTTTGCCCATGTGTATGTGTTTTTCCTTTGCATTTGCACACACATGTTCTTCATTATTTCAGCCAACAGTCCACCCATTTTCTGCCCATGCCAAGCCCTCCATGCCGTGCCTTTCTTGTTGTGTGTGTGTTGTCCATGTAGAGTGTGTGTATGCCTCAAACTTGTGCAGTTTGCATGCGTGTAGTTGTCCATGTTTCTCTTTTGCATGTGCATTTCAACTTGCTCCACATCCAAATGAGTGCAATCATAACCCCATTTGCTGCTGAGTGTTAATGACAAAGCAAAACACAAAACAAGTGCCTTTACTTTCTCATTTTATTAGCCAAATCTGCTTAACCCTTTTCTGAACCTTTCAGTGTTACAATGCCCATAACTTCTTCTAGAAATACGATATGAACAATTTGTAAATTGCTCCAGAAAATAGACATCCGTAGCTTTCCAAGCATATAAGGCTCATTCTCTTATTCATTCTGAGCTGTTAGCAACATGCTTCCACAATTAACTAATCTGCACAGGTTGTTTTGACGAATTTGTTACTTAATATCTCACTTGTGCTGCTTTTTTTTCTTTCCTTGATAAATCACACAAAACACAAAAACATAGTAAATAGCTCAAAAATATAAGGAACTAACTAAGAAAAGACAAGTGAATTTTATGAAAAATATATATAAATATGAGCTTATCAAATACCCCCACACTTACCTTTTGCTAGTCCTCGAGCAAAATAAAGAAAACAAAACACAACCTAAACCTTCCAACATTTGCCTTAGGGATATCCAACACACATGACAAGTTAAAAATCATCATTTCCACAGATTTTAGTCAACTTAACACTTGAGCACATACTTAATCAGAGTCACCACTTATTAGTTCACATTTAACCAATTAAAACGATGTTTTGAATGTAGTAACATGCCTTAGAGAATTTGCTCAATTCCTTACAAGATATGGCACTCAATTTTCACTCAGATTTTCTGACTACACACCCTACACTAGGTACATGTGAGAAGATTGATGTAAACATGAAAACTAGTAATCACATATATGTATAACAAGAAAGCATTTTCTGGTATTAATAAGCATGTTTAGATATGATCTCATGAATGGAATGCTACTACTTAGATGCGAGAACCAGTGACACCATACGCTCATACCAAATTCAAACTCCACAAATTGAAACACATAAAACTCAAGATAGAAGTCAAGGGTTGTAACGGGGCTTGGGGTATTGGCTAATAAAGAAAGGATAGGAATAACAAATATTCTTAAAGCGATAGCAAGCAAAGCAATGAAATACACTTTGGAATTCACTTTAGAATGCAGAATCAACTTTTAAATACAAGGGGAAGATTTATGCAACACTTAGGGCTCTTTTTCACAACTTTTCTTCTTTTCATTCTATTTTCCACTTTTTTTCTTTTTCTTTTCTACCCGTGCCTTATTAAGGACTTTGGCACACACACACACACAAGAATCACTTCCCCCACACTTGTTTTTCTACAAAAGTTCAACAAAAGGAATTCCTTCTAAATTATGTTTTACTATGCTTCAAGAACAAGGGTATGGATGGTTCTAATCTAGGCTAGGTGAGGATACTGTGGGTTAACAAAGAACATAGGCTACACAAGGCTCAGCGGGGTTAAACTTAAACACATAATGAAATAGGGCACGGCAATTTGGCTATGGTGGTCACTACACAACTTCATCTTGAATATGTATTATGCAAATCAATAACATGCTTTGAATGAAATAGGCATGAGTTCTAGCATTTCGAACTAACTGATGAAACGCCTTAAGAAGCATACACCAAAGAGTAAATCAAATTTTCATCCATGTTTATAACTCTCTTTAACAGTCATGTAATTAAAAACCAAATCCTCATCATTGTGTTGGAAGGTACCCTAAGACACAAACAAACACACAAAAACAACTCTTTTTGGGTTTTTCAAAACAATTTTTCAAATTTTTATGAGATTTTTGGATTTTTATGTCAAAACACATTGAAACACTCCAAAACAGCTTAAAAACACTTAAAACAACGAGGAACAACACTAGAACTAATGGGTGATAAACTCCTACGAATTTCATACAAAATAATGGTTACCCCCCCCACACTTAAATCAAACATTGTCCTCAATGTTTCAAGCATAAACTCACACAAACAAACAACGAATAAACATGACAAGTATGGCAAAGTACAAGTTAGATAGAGTAGAGTTTAAGAACGCAAATCTGGTTTTGGAGATAGATGATCTTGTTATCTTTCCAGAGCTTTGATCTCGAACTGGTTTGGAATTCTGAGCGAGGAATATGAGAGTTCCTTGGTTTCAAATCAGACTCCTTCTGCTGGGTTAATTTGATTGTGCAGTCTGCATTCTTCTTTGCTTGTTTCTTCTGCATAGCGGGCAGGCATGAGGTAGAGGTGTTGGTCTGTTTCTTTCTTCAATCTTTCCAAGTGCCCACCTATTGCTTTCTTTCTCCTTGTCCCTAGATGAGGATGAATTGGCAAATTGTCTCCATATGCTTCGAGGTATCATTTTCACTTCCCTTATCTGTTCCCCAAGTTGATGTGGTAGACGAAAAGGAAGCATAAAATGATGAAGATGAGTACTCGAGAGCAAGGCTACGTAAGCAATCATGAAGGGGTTTCAGGCAGTCGGTTCCAGATTAGAAGATTGATACCAAGTGCTGGCTGATTACTCTATTTCTCATTGTCCCAAAACAACGACAAGGACAATGACAGGGAGAAAGCATGATATGAGATACTCTTGCTTTCAACCTTCATAATATGAAATACTTTTGCTTTGGATGAGTTGTTTGCAAAGGTACCCCAAGGAATAAGGAACACTGAGTGACTCGAGAGGGTTTGTTGGAAAGGCATTCTCGGAGAAAAAGAAGGGTTATGTATGTCTGCCTTGCAATGGAGGGTGAAGGGTGACATTTATAGGAATTAATAACCGGTACTATTCTTTCACTCTTGTCAGCAACCGTTGGATGATTTAATAGTAAACTTCACGTGCTTTCTACTTCATAATAGATCTTCGACAGATTGCCCGTAATTTTCGCGAAGCTGACTGTGCGTGTGACAGGCACTGACACGTCTGGAAAAGCAAGTGCCTTTTCGATATCTGGAATCGGCGCTTCGATAAACTGCCTGTGATTTTCACAAAGCTGACTCTGCATGTGACAGATGTTGACACGTCAGGAAAAAACGCTTCGACAAACTGCTCGTGATTTTTGCAAATCTGACTCTGTATGTGACAGATGTTGACACGTCTCGAAAAGCAGATGGTTGGAATCAGCGCTTCGACAAACTGCCCGTGATTTTCGTAAAGCTTACTCTGCATGTGATAGATGCTGACACGTTTGGAAAAGCAGATGCTTCTCCGATATCGGGAATTGCCTCTTCGATCTCTGAAATCCCGTCGAGTGCAGAGGTTGCATGTGACAAGTGCGGACAAATCTGGAAAAGAAGATTGCTTGTGGTTTCTAAGCAAGCCCAACTTTTGAGAAAGCGAGCGCCTCTTTGATTTTTGAGTTGGCCTCTTTGATTTCTGAGCTTGCATTTCGATCTCTAAAATCCCATCGAGTGCTAATTTTTATAGTTGTACGCAGGACGTTCAAAGCACACTTGAATTTCTGCATGTAGAAACTCCCTTCTTGCACTTCTACGATCTTGACTTGTCCGACCTCTTCTTTCTTGAACACCTCTGAAAATTTATGGCCTTTTCGACCATCGTTTTGACTTGAACCTTAGTGAAGAGGCAGTCCCGCCTTCTCCAGACAACATATGGCGCCCATCCTTCATATCCCCTACTGGTCCCCTTACCGTTGGGGATTCGGTGATGAAGAATGATACGACAGCTGCGGTGGTGGCCAGGAACCTTGTCACTCCCAAAGATAATAGACTACTTGCCAAACGGTTGCACAGGCTCGCACATAACTATGCTACAAACATGAAGAGGAAGATTGACTAGATGCAGGAATCTGATGGTCAAATTTTACTTGATCATCAGAGGTTTGTGAGTTTGTTCCAACAGCATTTGCCTTCATCTTCTGGGGCTATACCACGTAATGAAGCTTCAAATGATCAACCTCCAATGCCTCCTCCTGCTAGGGCTCTGCCGACTGTTGAGGCTCTGCCGACTGTTGAGTCTCTGCCGACTACTGAGACTTCTCTTAAGCAGCCTTTGTGAAGGCTCCCTCTTGTATTTATCTGCTTAATGTTCCTTTGATTTTTATGAATGTAAAAATACCTTGCATAACTGTCAGTGTATCAAAAATAAACCCACACAAAAAAACAATTAAACAAGCAACAAATAAAAATGACAATCATGGCAAAATAAAACTATAGAAAAGGGAAGGTTTTTTTAGAACCGCAAAACTGATTGTGGAGCAATTCAAAAATCTTCCTTATTTGAATACATGGGTTACCTTCCAAGAAGAGCTTGCTTTAACGTCTTCCAGCCGGACGATACCTCCATTTAAGCTTGGATAGGGCCCATAGCATGGAATTGATCCTTGAATGGAAGGTGATACTTGACGTGATCTGGCAATGGTTTAAATTCTAGTGTAGGTGCCTGAATCATCAAAATCAGCAAGTTAGTATATAATAAAATCGAAGTTGGAGAAGATGGCTTACTTGCTTGCTCCAACACAAACTTAATTACGAACACCACATCTTTCAAGGTTGCAGGGATATGGGACTTGGCCAGATTTGGTGTTTTGAGAGTTATGACTTGTCCCGTGTTATAAAATCCAACTTCTTTGGGAATTTTCGTCTCAAGTGTATTTTCTTTGATGAATTCTAGACATTCCCCATCCACTTCTTGT
The DNA here is from genome assembly GCA_006547085.1 of Malus baccata. Taxonomy (NCBI): domain Eukaryota; kingdom Viridiplantae; phylum Streptophyta; class Magnoliopsida; order Rosales; family Rosaceae; genus Malus; species Malus baccata. The sequence continues at coordinate 143,495 of VIEB01000367.1, read as the reverse complement.
TCTTGATTCGTTGGAAAGGTTTCGAAGATACCTTTCTCACCCTCTTCATCCTTGGATTGCATGATCCTGCAAGGAATAAGGACATTTGGTGAAACGAGGTCAAGACAAATTGAATTTAGGCTTACCTTGGTTGTAGTGGACGGCATAGATGGCATATGGGGCTGCGGCAAGGGTGGTTCTTCCCTTGCCATGGCCTTGTTATTCTCCTCTTCTTCGAGCAGCAGCTATTCATCCATGTTTTGGCTTGGTTTGGATGTCTTGGGTTCACTTCCAACCTCCATAGCACTTCCCAAAATGATAGCATCATGGATTTCAAAGTCTTCCTTCAAATTTTCAATAGTTGAGTTGGAAATTAACTATTGCTCTTGAATTTGTGCAGTGAACTCCATAATCTCTCCAAGTTGATTTTTCAATTCGCTC
>VIEB01000367.1:114427-142538 GCA_006547085.1 Malus baccata | reverse complement strand
AGGGATCGTTCTAAACCGGGGATTATGAGGGCTTGCTAAAACCTCTAAACTTACTCAAAAACATAAAAACAAAGTTAAAAACGTTTGAATAGACTTTAAGAACTCAAAACAGGTTCACAAGACTCAAAATAACTTAAAGATACTCAAAACTGCCTAAAAACACAAACTAGGCAGTTTCTGACTCTAACACAACTTTGGACGAAATTTGGGTTTTGACTTGACTCAAAACACTCTAAAACACAAACAAAACAGATTTTAAACACTTTGAAACAACAAAGTAAAAGGGGGGTTTTAGTTTTGATGAATTTGAAACAAACAAACAAGTTATAAAATTAGGCTGATTGTAAAACGAATTTAAGAAATAAGATGATGGATGGATTAGTTAGAGGTTCGTTCTTCACACATGACACACTTGTACATGAATCGATTTCCAATTGCTTTTCAATAAACTATTATGCTCAACACCCCAGATTAACCGTGATGCACAAATTAACCCTCAGATTTTCCTTTACTCATTGAATTGGATGAATGCATGCGACAACCCAAATCATTCTCTAAAAGTCCCCTATATGAATGCATAATAGAGATACAATCAGAGATCATTACGTTCAATGAAAATCATAAGTGTTGACGAGGCAATTATAACTATGAATGCATGATACAATTGCCAAGAATTCAATTAACGCGATTGTGATAAACAACCTTCACTACTCATGAATATAAACTTGTAACGATTAGGTGAAACTCATTTATATTCTAGCATCTAATTCATGCATGAAAACTAAGTATGCATCCTTAATAAACATACAAGAATCAGTTATGAATAAAATAGATAATTGAATTGCAATCACAACTTATCAAATCACAATTGGAAGAAATCAATTCAAATCTCAAGCATGTTCATGGCTTCAAATTTCCCCCTAACTAAATAGGGGTTTAGCCACTCATAATTGCAACAAAATTAGAAAATAACAAAGTAGACATTGAAAGCAAGAACGAAGTACACCTAAAATGCTCCAAAGTTCCAAGCTTGAAACGCCAAGGACCTTTGTTTTCACCACCTTGTTGTAGCACAAGTGTCTAGGATGTGTATGGACATATGGATGGAATGGATTTGCACGGCTAAGAGATGAAAGTGTATGGATTGGTGAGATGTAGTATGGCTAGATGAATGGATGGAGGTCACGACAAGGAAATTGTGTTTGTGAATGAAGTTGTGAGATGTTTTGATGGATCAAGATTGTTCTTAGGAAGGGGAATGGTGGATGTATTTATAGGCTAAGGAGAGGACCACTTCAATTCCTTGCATGTGCAGTTTGTATGGGTGTGTGATGTCCATGTTTCCCTTTACATTTGTATACGCATGACCTCCATCATTTTAGCCACAAAACAAACACATTTTCTGCCATGTTTCTCCTTTACATTTACACACATGTTCTTCATCATTTCAGCCACAAATCAACCCATTTTCTGCCCATGTGTGTGTCTTTCCTTTGCCCATGTGTGTGTGTTTCCTTTGCCCATGTGTGTGTGTTTTTCCTTTGCATTTGCACACACATGTTCTTCATTATTTCAGCCAACAATCCACCCATTTTCTGCCCATGCGAAGCCCTCCATGCCGTGCCTTTCTTGTTGTGTGTGTACTATCCATGTAGAGTGTGTGTATGCCCTCCAACCTGTGCAGTTTGCATGTGTGTAGTTGTCCATGTTTCTCTTTTGCATGTGCATTTCCACTTGCTCCAAAGCCAAATGAGTACAATCATAACCCCATTTGCTGCTGAGTGTTGATGACAAAGCAAAACACAAAACAAGTGCCTTTACTTTCTCATTTTATTAGCCAAATCTGCTTAGCCTTTTTCTGAACGTTTCAGTGTTACAATGCCCATAACTTCTTCTAGAAAAACGATATTAACAATTCGTAAATTGATCCAAAAACTAGACATCCGTAGCTTTCCAAGAATATAAGGCTCATTCTCTCATTCATTCTGAGCTGTCAGTAACATGCTTCCAAAGTCAGCTAATCTGCACAGGCAGTTTTGACGAATTTGTTACTTAATATCTCACTTGTGCTACTTTTCTTTTCTTTTCTTGATAAATCACACAAAACACAAAAACATAGTAAATAGCTCAAAAATATAAGGAACTAACTAAGAAAAGACAAGTGAATTTTATGTAAAATATATATAAATATGAACTTATCATGGGGGTAAAATGGAGTGGTGTTGCAGCTAGGGAACATGAATGATTGTGCACATGGTAGAGAAAGGAAAGGGAGATGAAATGATGCAACAAATGAGTCCATGGAGGGAACATGGATGATGATGCACGGCATAGGAATCCCAAAGGGAGTGCAATGGTGGTGCATGGCAATGATGGAAAGGTGAATGGTGGAGTGACACCCCTTTGTGGCTGCGCTCTTTGTTCTTTTTACATTAATTCTTCTTTCTCTTTAACACATTCCTAGCCTCTTTAGTCTTCAATTTCATCCATCCATCTTGCTCCATGCATGTGCTATTCATTCCAAGCCCAAAACTGCTCCAAAATGCACCAAAATGCATCTTATTGCTTCATAAGGCCTATGGACCTACAAACACACGAAAATAGCTTAAAATACATAATTAACTAAGAAATAACAACATAAATGCATGAGAACAAGTTAACTCAGTCGTATAAATATGCTCATATCAGTTATGTGTAGGGCGTGCCAACTTGACAACCGAGCTCGGCCGGGGAGTAAAATATGTTGATGTCGCGTTAAGTGCGCTGCTGACTTCTTGATCTTGCGACTGCGACCGAGGTAGGAACACACCTCGGCTTTCGAGTTCTAGAGCCTGAAGACAAGGCTGCTAGTTCTGCGAAGTTCATAAATCGTTGGCGCCGAGTTCGGTCATGGTGATTATATTCGTGAAAGTATAAACACACTGAATTGGCACCTGACTATATGGACACAAATACTCGAAAGAGATGTATGTCTTGATGGTAAATGTGGTTAAGCCGTCAGAATGCCGAACTCTAAAGTGTACTTGTGAATATCCAATCATAAAACAACTCGGCGTTCAACGTGCTGAGCCTAGTAACCTGTAACACCTCATTTCGCCGAGAAGGCTGATGAGATGACCTCTACCAACAAATGTTCAAAAATCCTTGTTGATCGAGAGTTGGATAAATAACCAGTTAGTCTTGAAGCAGTGCTGTTTATCCGAATTGAAGGTACTCCTTGATCGGTTGATTCTACGGCTCCAGTGTTGTTTATCCAAACTGAAGATGTCGTCGGTTGCCTTCACATTGCTATTTATCCAAACTGAAGATGTGGGTGTGAGAGTTCATTTTAAGTCATGCTTTACTATGCTTTAAGAACAAGGGTATGGATGGTCCTCAAACTAGGCTAGGTAAGGATAGTGTGGATTAACAAAGAACATAGGCTTAACAAGGCTCAACGGGGGTAAACTTAAACACATAATGAAATAGGGGCACGGCAATTTGGCTTTGGTGGTCACTACACAACTTCATCTTGAATATGTGTTATGCAAATCAATAGCATGCTTTGAATGAAATAGGCATGAGTTCTAGCATTTGGAACTAAATGATGAAACGCCTTCTAAGTAGCAACCAAGCAAAGAATAATGAGATCATGCAACGACTTTAGAAAACAATGATGCATAGATTATTAACTCTCCAAATAAACGTTTAGGCTCAAGTCTCACAAGGTTGTAGTGTTCATTTGAGTTCCTTCCTTCAAGCATGTTACAAAAACTGATTTTTCCTTTATGATTCCATGTGAATTCATAAATTATAACCACAACCAAGCATACACCAAAGAGTAAATCAAAGTTTCATCCATGTTTATAACTCTCTTTAACAGTCATGTGATTAAAAACCAAATTCTCATCATTGTGTTGGAAGGTACCCTAAGACACAAATAAACACACAAAAACAACTCTTTTTTGGGTTTTTCAAAACAATTTTTCAAATTTTTATGAGATTTTCGGATTTTTATGTCAAAACACACTAAAACATTCCAAAACATCTTAAAAACACTTAAAAACAGCAAGGAATAACAATAGAAGTAATGGGTGATAAAGTCCTACGAATTTCATGGAAAACAATGGTTACCCCCCCCCCGGCACTTAAATCGAACATTGTCATCAATGTTCAAGGATAAACTCGCACAAAAACAAGCAAACAAACAAACAACGAATAAACATGACAAGGAGAAAGCATGATATGAGATACTCTTGCTTTCAATCTTCATGATATGAAATACTTTTGCTTTGGATGAGTTGTTTGCAGAGGTACCCTAAGGAATAAGGAACACTGAGTGACTTGAGAGGCTTCGTTGGGAAGGCATTCTCGGAGATGAAGAAAGGTTATGTATGTCTGCCTTGCAATGGAGGGTGAAAGTTGACATTTATAGGAATTAATAACTGATACTATTCTTTCACTCTTGTCGGCAACCGTTCGATGATTTAACAGTAAACTTCACGTGCTTTCTACTTCATAAGAAATCTTCGACAGATTGTACGTCATTTCTGCAAGGCTGAGTGTGCATGTGATCGGCGCTGACACGTCTGGAAAAGCAAGTGCCTATTCGATATTTGGAATCGGTGCTTCAATAAACTGCTCGTGATTTCTGCAAAGCTGATTGTGCATGTGACAGATGCTGACAAGTCTTGAAAAGCATATGCCTCTCTGATTTTTGAGCTTTCATCTTCGAGTTCTGAGCTCGCCTTTTCGAGTTCTGAGCTCTGTCGAGTGCAGAGGTTGCATGTGACAAGTGCAGACAAATCTGGAAAAGAAGATTGGAGCGTGGTTTCTGAGCAAGCCTAGCTTTTGAGAAAGCTAGCGCCTCTTCGATTTTTGAATTGGCCTCTTCGATTTCTGAGCTCGCCTCTTCGATCTCTAAAATCCCGACGAGTGCTAATTTTTATAAAGGTGCGCATTTCGTTTCAAAGCACACTTGAATTTTCGCCTGTAAAAACTCCCTTCTTGCACTTCTAAGATCCTGATTTGTCCGACCTTTTCTTTCTTCAACGCCTTTGAAAATGTCTGGCCCATCCGACCATCGTTTCCACTTGAACCTTGGTCAAGAGGCATCCATGCCTTCTCCAGACAACATATGGTGCCCATCCTTCATATGACTGCTGCGGTGGTGTCCCGGTACCTTGTCACTCCCAAAGATAATAGACTACTTTCCAAACTATCTGATGAGTTGGCTGTTAAGGATTCTCTAGCTCTCAGTGTGCAGTGTGCAGGTTCTATCCAATATGGCCCAACGTCTATTTGCTCGAACCCGTCAAGTTGAATCATTGGCGGCTGAAGTGATGAGTCTCAAATAAGAGATTAGAGGTCTCAAGCATGGGAATAAACAGTTGCACAGGCTTGCACACAACTATGCTACAAACATGAAGAAGAAGATTGACTAGATGCAGGAATCTGATGGTCAGATTTTACTTGATCATCAAAGGTTTGTGGGTTTGTTCAATAGCATTTGCCTTCGTCTTCTAGGGCTGTACCGCGTAATGAAGCTCCAAATGATCAACCTCCAATGCATCCTCCTTATGGGGCTTCGCCGACTGCTGAGGCTCCGCCGACTACTGAGACTTCTCCTAAGCAGCCTTTGTGAAAGCTTCCTCTTGTATTTTCTGCTTAATGTTCCTTTTTTTTTCATGAAATGAATGTAAAATACCTTGCATATCTGTCAATGTTTCAAAAATAAACCCACACCAAAAACAATTAAACAAGCAACAAATAAAAATGACAATCATGGCAAAATAAAACTGCAGAAAATGGAAGGTTTTTAGAAACACAAAACTGATTGTGGAGCGATTCAAAGATCTTCCTTTTTTTTTAATACATGGGTTGCCTCCCAAGAAGTGCTTGCTTTAACGTCTTCTAGACGAACGAAACTTCCATTTAAGCTTGAATAGGGCCCACGACATGAAGGGGTATGTCTTCTACGGCATGCTCCTCAAAATACTCATACATTGGCTCTATGAATGGAAGGGGATAGTAATCCTTCCCGATTGGGGCGTTGAGCATCCTTAAGTCAATGTAATCATTCCCACCATCTTGGATTCGATTGGGGACCTGCAACATACAAGGTAACAATAACAACCTATTAGTTGAAATGGGAATCGAAATTGGAATAGGTGGTTTACCAATGTGTTGTAATGAAGTGACAGCACTGTAAACAGATTTTCCAAATGTGCTTTCGGTCAGATTATGCATTTGGTGGTTAGTGGTGTGTTCTTTGTGCTCCACTCCAATTTCCTCTTCGTTGGTGGTTGGAAATTCATCCTTCTTGGTTGGTGTTGAAGGTTCTTGTCCTATGTTTTCAACTACATCAATGGCAAAACAAGAACGAACATCAGTAAGATTCACATTAGATTCAGGAATTTTAAAGTGAATCATATCACCCCCAAATGACATTGTTAATGCTCCCTTGGCCACATCAATCTTAGTTTGAGCTGTTTTCATGAAAGGACGTCCAAGTAAGATTGATGGTGGTGGAGAGTGGGCTGCATCCTCTATGTCAAGCACATAGAAATCTGCAGGAAAAATCAAATGGTCTACCTGCACCAAAACAACCTCCAAAACTCTTTTCGGGTAGGCATTAGATCGATTGGCTAGTTGAATAACAACACCATCATGTTTAAGCTCTCCTAGATTCATAGATGCAGAAACAGAATATGGCATGACATTAATTGATGCACCTAGATCTAGCATAGCATGTTCAAACCTCGTATTTCCAATAAAACAAGGGATAGTGAAACTACCTGGATCTTTGCATTTGGGTGGCAGCTTCATTTGCAACATTGCAGAGACATTCTCATTCACATGTACCACCTCTTTCTCCCGAATCCGATTCCTTGTTGTGCAAAGCTTCTTTAAAAACTTAGCGTACTTCGGGATTTGTTTGATGGCATCTAAGAGTGGAATATTGACTTGTACTTTTTTGAATGTTTCAAGGATGTCTTTTTCACTTTCTTCAGGGAGTGTTTGCATGAATCTGTAAGGGAAAGGTGCATTTGGTGGAATAACGTTAGAATTAACCGAATTGGAACCTTTCTTACCTGTGGTGGACAGATTGGATAGATTAGGGAGTGTAGGAGTGCACGGCAAGGTTGTTTCCTTCCTTGCCGTGGGTGTGTGTTGGACATCCTCCTATTGTTGCAGCTTCTCGTCCTCCGTTTGGGCAGATTTTGATGGTTGGGGGTCCGTTCCAACTTCTTTTCCACTTCTCAAGGTAATGGCCTTTACGGATTCAAATCCTCCCCTTGGATTCATAACGGTTGTGCTAGGCAGTTTGCCTTGCTCTTTGATTTGCCCCATGAACTCCGCCATTTGGCCCATTTGTTTCTTCAATTCATCCACCTCCTTAGCTTGATTGAGCATTGTTTTATTTTGATTTTGCTGCCCCTGCACTAAAGAAGTTAGTAATTGAACAATTTGATCATTATCTATAGATGTACCTGAATTGGTTTAGGTAGATTGTGGTTGAACTTGAGTGGGTACATATGGCCTTTGATACATCCGAGGGGGTTGTGGCCGAAATCCTCCTTGTTGGGCAGATTGTTGTGGTTCTCTCTACTTGAAATTTGGATGATCTCTCCACCATGGATTGTAAGGGTTAGAATAGGGGTCATTATGTTGCTGATTGTGGCCTTGAAAATCCACGGCATTGGCAGATTCCCCCCCTCCATTCTCGATCAATTGAGGGAGATGTCCTTGCATTGAGCACACGCCACAAGCAGCTACACTTTGTACCTTTGGTATTTCAACCACCTGCGAAAGAAGAGTAGTAAGATTAGCCATTTGATTTTGAAGTTCGGAAATAGCACTTACCTCATTAACATGTTACTGCCATGGGATGTCCCTTTGACCAACGCCTTCATATTGTTGAGCATTCAACGCACAGTTAGCAATTAAGGTCCTGGCAGCCATGGGTGTTTTGTCCACCAAAGCTCCTCCCTCTGAGGCATCTAGCATCTGACGTTTTATTGGTAGAAGCCCTTCGTAGAAATATTGAAGAAGAAGCTCCCCCTTCATTTGATGCTGTGGACATGAAGCAACAAGGGTTTTAAAACGTTCATAGTAAGTGGGAAAGGATTCACCTTGGTTTTTCTGAATGCCACTAATCCTTTTGCGTAGTAGAATGACTCGAGAAGTTGGGAAAAACTTCTCCAAAAATGCCCATTTCAGACTCTCCCATGATGTGATATTTCCGAGGGCTAGTTCACACAACCAATCTTTAGCCTTTTCCAAGAGAGAAAAGGGAAAAGCCTTCATTTTCAGAATGCTCCCATCAACATTCACGGGGGTCATGCTCGAACAAACAACCTCGAACTCCTTCAAATGTTTATTAGGATCTTCCACGGACAACCCATGGAACTTACGAATATGGTGCAATAAACTGGACTTTAATTCGAACTCATCGGTCTTTCCTTGGGCAGCCATAGGGTATTGAATGCAAAGTGGTGCGACATTGTCCAATCCCAAAGTAGAAAGCTCCTTGATTGTTCGATTGTCTGCTGCCATGTCTTGTACTTCTTCAAAAATCTGAGCAGGTTGAGGTGGTTGGGGTTCTTGTTGATTCCTTGTTCGTCTCAAAGTTCGTTCAAAATCATCGTTAAAGTCAAGGATGTGCTTATGAACAGGTTGAGAACTTCGAGTCATAAACCATCTAAAACAAGAAAACAAGTAAAGTCATCAACTAGGAACAAAAACACATGAAAATAAATAAAAAGAAATAACAAGGGATTAGCAAAGTTGCTAATCCCCTGCAACAGAGCCAAAAACTTGATGCGAAAATTAACTTCACACACAAATTTAACCCTATTTTGACAACTGTAGTATAAGTATAAGTAGGGATCGTTCTGAACCAGGGATTAGGAGAGCTTGCTAATAACCTCTAAACTGACTCAAAAACATAAAACTAAACTTTAAAATACTTAACAAGACTCACAAGACTCAAAGCAAACTTAAAATACTCAAAACAGCTTAAAACAACTAAATAAACTTAAATTAGACACTAGGAATGACTTTGGACGAAAATTGACTTTTACTTGAATCAAAACATTTAAAAACACAAATTAAAACAGATTCTAACTAATTAGACACACTAAAGTAAATGGGGATTGAGTTTTGGACGAAGTTGAAACAAACAAACAAGTATCAAAAACTAGACAGATTGTAAAACAAATTTGCGAAATAAGATGATGGATGGGATAGCTAAAGGCTTTTTCTCCACACATGATATGTATGCAAATAACTTGATTTCCAGTTACTACTTCATTGAATTATAAATAACAATGCTCCAAATTAACCGTGACATCACTAGTTAACTCTAAGATTTTCCTTGTTTTATTGGATTGGATGACATCACTCGACAACCCAAAACATTCTTCAAAAGTTCCCTACATGACATCATAATAGAGATACAATCAAAGATCATTACGTTTAATGAAAAACATGAGCATTGACAAAGCACTTGCAACTATGACATCATGTCACTCATGCTAGGAATTGAACTTAACGCGATCGTTTATAAGCGACCTCCACTACTTATGAATATAAGTTTGCAACGATTATGTGAAACTTTCTTATATTCTAGCATCGGATTTATGCATGCCAATTAAGTGTCGACCCTTAATCAACAAATATAAATAAGTTATCAATCAGATAGTTAAGCCAATGGCATTCACGATTCAAGAGTTCATAACTGGAATTTATCAAATTATATTGCAATAAACATAGTCATGGCTTTGAAATCACCCATAGCCAAGAGGGGTTTAGCCACTCATATTTACAACAAAACGAAAGGAAATGAATCTAAACATTAGAAACAAAAGAAAGAAAACACCTAAACGCTCCAACAATCCAAGTTGGACAGCAAGCGAGTCCAAGCACTTTCCTTCCCTTCCTTTGTTACAACATGTGGAGGTTGCTTCTAGTAGTGCAGGATCATTGAGGCAGCCTAGTTAGGGGCGTAGTGTACAGGGACATGGTAATCAGGCTAACAGAGGTCGTGGAGGAAGATAGCAAGCCCAGGGACGTATTCACCAAAGGACATTGCAAGATGATCAGAATAATCCTGATTTGATCATGAATACATTGAATATTCTTGGTCATTTTTCTAGAGTATTAATTGATTGTGGTGCTCCTCATTCTATTATTTCTCATACGTTCGCTCAAATGACACCTCATCCTACACCTCTTGGTTATAACTTAGAGTTTGCGATGCCTAAAGGGGAGAGATGTTATGTTAGTTGTGTTTATCTAGGATGTCCCGTGTTGGTGGAGAATGTAGTTATGCCCTCTAATCTCATCCTGTTAGACATTGTTGATTTTGATGTGATTTTGGGCACAGATTGGTTACATTATAATCGTGCTAATATAGATTGCTACGGGAAGTCAGTCACTTTTCATCGTCCTAGATTATCTGAGGTTACATTTGTGGGCGAGCGTAGTGGAGTGAGGTATGGTGTTATTTCTACCATAAGGGCTAAAAGGTTAATAACGAAAGGTTGTCAGGGATATTTGCCGCATGTGGTGTTGAATGATAATACTCCTAGTAGTGTGGGAGATGTACGAGTAGTCAGGCATTTTCCTGAAGTATTCCCTGATGATTTACCTGGATTGCCGCCAAACCGAGACATGGAGTTCACTATTGATTTACTTCCAGGTACAAATCCTATATCATTAACTCCTTATCGAATGGCTCTTGCTCAATTAAGGGAACTAAAAATCCAGTTGCAGGAATTAGTTGATAAGGGTTTTATTCAGCCTAGTACTTCACCTTGGGGAGCTCTAATTTTATTTGTGTGAAAGAAAGACGGAACTTTGAGGCTATGCATTGATAATAGGCAATTAAATTGGGTAACAATTAAAAACCGTTTTCCATTGCTGCGTGTAAATGATTTATTTGATCAGGTTTGAGGCGTCTATGTGTTTTCTAAGATTGATTTCAGGTATGGTTATTGTCAATTGAAGATTACAAATGAGGATGTTCCTAACACGACTTTTAGGACTCGATATGGTCAGTATGAGTTTCTTGTGATGCCATTCGGGTTGACTAACACACCTACAACTTTTATGGATTTGATGAATCGAGTATTCCAGCAATATCTAGACAGGTTTGTCATTGTTTTCATTGATGATATTCTGGTGTACTCTAAGTCTAAATCAGAGCATGTTTGACATCTCACTTTGGTGTTGAAGAAATTAAGGGAACACCAGTTGTATGCTAAGTTTAGCAAATGCCAATTTTGGCTAGATCAAGTAGCATTTTTGGGACATGTTATATCAGCTTAAGGTATTTTGGTGGATCCTCAAAAGGTAGTAGCCGCTGAGAATTAGGAGCAACCACAAACCATCAGTGAGGTACGAAGTTTTCTTGGCCTTGCTGGTTATTATCGACGGTTTTTTAAAGATTTTTCAGTTATTGCCTTACCACTGACGAGGTTGACCAAGAAGGATGTTAAGTTTGAGTGGGATGATAATTGTGAGCAGAGTTTCCAACAGTTGAACAATTATCTCACTCATGCACTTGTTTTGGTACTTCCCGATGATAGTGGTAATTTTGAGATCTACAGTGATGCTTCCTTGAATGGTCTAGGTTGTGTGTTGATGCAGCATGGTAGGGTGATTGCTTATGCTTCACAACAGTTGAAATCTCATGAGATGAATTATCCTACTCATGATCTTGAATTAGAAGGTATTATCTTTGCCTTGAAGATTTGGAGACATTATCTTTATGGTGAAAAATGTAAGATTTTTATGGATCACAAAAGTCTTCAATATCTTTTCACTCATTGGGATCTTAATCTTCGACAACGAGGATGGATTGAATTGCTCAGTTATTATGGTTGCACGATTGAGTATCACCCTGGTCATGCAAATGTGGTGGCTAATGCACTTAGTAGGAAGCCTCAAGGGAGAACTAATGCTTTGTACGCTTGTCATGCTCCTGTTCTTGCAGATTTGAGGTCCACTAGAGTGAAGTTAGGGGTGGAAGAAAAAGAGGAAGCTTTGCTTGCTAATTTTCAGGTCTGGCCAATATTAATTGATCGAGTGCTTGAGGCTCAGATAAATGATGAGGAAACCCTGGAATTAATTCAGGCAAGAAACAATGGGAAAAAGAAAGATCTAAGGATTAGAGAATCGGTTGGCATGCTTATGCAAGAGGGAAGAATGTATGGTATGTCACCTTTTAAGGCACTTTATGGCAAGTGTTGTCGTACTCCTTTATGCTAGTCAGAGGTTGGTGAAAGAGTTTTAGTGGGCTCTGAGATTGTAGATGAGACTACTCAGAATATTCAGGTAATTAAATTTAACCTAAAAACGGCCCAGGATCGACAAAAACGTCTAGCAGATAAGCATGCCACTGACCGAGTGTATAAAGTTGGTGATTGGGTTTTTTTGAAGTTGTCACCTTGGACAGGTGTGGTACGGTTCGGATAAAAGGGTAAGCTGAGTCCTTGGTACATTGGACAATATCAAATCACTGAGCGGGTCGGTGAAGTTTCTTACAGGCTTAAGTTGCCTCCAAAGTTATCTAAAGTGCACGATGTTTTTCATGTCTCTATACTTCGTCATTATATCTCTGATCTATCAAATGTGATACCTCGTCATCCATAAGAAATTAATCCAAATTTGACTTATGATGAGGAGCTAGTGACGATTTTCGATTGGAAAGATAAGGTTCTGAGGAATAAGACCGTGCGCTTAGTGAAAGTTTTATGGAGAAATCACTCGGTAGAGGAAGCCACATGGGAGACAGAGGGTCGTATGAAGGAAATGTATCCACGTTTGTTTTATGATTATTAGTGGTTTGTACATTATAGTGTGAATTTCAGGGACTAAATTTTCTTAAGGGGGTAGGTTGTGACAGCACGTCCTAAAAAATAATCTATTTTTATCTTGGATTGCATGGAATGACGATTATACCCTTGAGCGTTGAGTTATGTGTGTGTAAATGGGCTATGGATTTGGACCAATCCATTTTCTTCCAAAGTATTTGGACCCAATTAGACCTTAGGTTTTTGTTTGGTATTCCAAACTAGACCACACACACACCCTCACTCTTCTGTTGACTTTCTCTCTCTCTCTTCTCTCTCGGATTTCATCCATTATCCATACAACTTGTTGGTCAACTCGTGAAACTACCCCTTCAGGCATGGATTGAGGTTACAAACACCATCATCACCTTCCTTATAACCATATGAACTCGTGCATACTTTTGGTTGGACGTGAGGACATCGGGAACTCAAGAACCAAGAAGCTCCGTGGAGGTGCACTGTTCACTTAACGTGATCGCGAGTGTTTCTTGAAGTTTTGAGCTTTTTGGAGGTCTTAAATCATCTTCACGAAGCTTACAGAGGAGTTTTGGAAGGTTTTAGACGTCGGAACACTCGAGTTCATCGAGTTGCAGGGGTACCCGGACTATCGAGATTTTTCCGGTGAGATTCCATTGGTTTTAGGTCCAAAAAGTGGTAAGGATGTGTTCTTCTCGTCCTACGCTTCAAATTGGTGCAAAATTTATGTTTTAGTTGAGAAATGGATGAGTTATTAAGGCTTGAAGTTTTCCAGAATCCAACGACAGTAGCTGTAGCCGACGCCGGACTTCGGAGAGCCAAGGAAGAAGAAGGAGAATATTCTGTCAAAGTTGACGGAATATGCTAACGGTGTCCGCTGAGACCTATCTAGAGGAAAAGTGCAATCAAGCTAGACTCGGGGGCTACGACCCTTCCACAAATCAGTGAGTAGGCTTGTGGTTTTCAGTATATATATATACACACACACTTGGTATTTTTCCCAGAAAACGTAATTAAATGGTTTTATGTTTTGTAATGATATATATACTTGGTATTTTTCTCTGCCTTTCGTTTTGCTTCTCTCTCACCTTTTTTTGCAATTGCTTCTTTTTTTCTGCCCCACATGTACATGTGTTGGTGATCGCAAAAAGTAAACCATTTGCTTCCATTCGCTGATCTTAGAAGGGGCATCCCCTCCATTCACTGGTCTTGGGTTCTCTCGGTGGTGTATTCTCTACCCTGCCTTCCCTGATTTGCTCCATCGCGGCAATAGCTTTTGTGCTTTCTTCCACCTTGTAGAACACACTCTATTTAGATTGTCTAGGTCCTGCGATTTTGAGATAATCTTCCATGGTAATTGACTTTTGTTTGTTTTTTGTTGGTCAACCTTTTCTTCATTATCTGACAACTCATTAGAATGCACAAAACCTTGATCATTATTATCACTCCAAGTAACCATCATCGCCTTTTTGTGCTTTTGACCAAGGAGTTTGGTGTTAGCACAATCAGCAACATAGTGCCCACTTCCTCTACATGCAAAGCAAGGACCAGGTACCTTTAACACACATTTGTCTCCTTTCTAGAAACCTTTTGTGCTTCACTCCAGTATATTATTTTTTTCGATTGTTTGATGACTCACCAAACCATTTACAATCATTTCCTTTATTTTTGAGAATTCTTTTGAATTGTTTGATGAATAGGGCGAGATCATTTTTTTAGGCATATCTACAAACATCACCAACAACCTCACAGTTCTCAACACTTTGAAGGGCCACTTCTTTTCTCTTCTTAGAGTCACTTTCATCGATGTCAAGCTCCATCTTATAGGTAATGAGCTTCCCAACTAGTTTTCCAAGCTTGATCTCATTTAGGTCTTGAAACTCTTGAATGGCAGCCTTCTTTGCTTGAAATCTTTTGGGCAAGCATCTCAAAATCTTTTGAACAACGATTATTTCATCAATAGGCTTCCTTAACCCCAAGGCTTCATTTGTTAAAATTTCAACTTTCTCAAAGATGGCTAAGAAAGTCGTAGACTCAAGCATTCTTAAATCTTCATATTTTTAAAGGGTCATTTGAAGCTTTAAATCTCCCACTTGTTTATCAACCTCATGAAGAATTCTGAGTTTGTCCCAAGTTTGCTTGGCAGTTGTGCAATATCGAACATGAGTAAAATGATTAGACGAAATGGAAACAATTGCATTCTTTGCTTTCCTATTAGTCATGGCTGAAGCAATTTCTCCTTGAGTCCATTCACCATTTGGCTTAATCACGGACTTTCCATTAAAGAATGGAGGTGTATTCCACGAACCACTGACACAATCATGATCCATGGTGAGATTCCACCCAATACCAACAAATCTATGAGATCACTCTATGTATATCTAGAGCTAGGCTCTGATACCAATTGAAATTGGCACTAGGCGGAATATCCTCTATATATAAATTATAATATGCTGGACTGACAAAACAAGCCCGCTAGTCAACTAAGATAGATTTGCTAGTCAATAAATCAAAGATTCAATTACCAATTTCAATTACCAAAAATTATCCTAGTCAGTAAGGCAACAGTTCGTTGCAAGTTATTAATGAGTCAAGTGGGCAACATTGTGAACACATACCATTTAAATGTTTATCATATATATGTATCATGTATGTGTACATACCATTTAAATGTTCAACAGATATATGTATCACGTACAGAGCAACTTTACCTTTGTGAATCCTTGCCTTACACGAGACAGACTGCTTTGGTTTTCACAAAGTGGCAGCTCCTCCTTAGCTCATCACCTTGTGGCCTCGAGATCAACATGACCAATGATATGATATGATTTTATGATATGCACATGAAATCTTAATTCAAATGACAAGTCAGATTCTCCAATCAAACAGTTGAAGGAAGAATCTAACTTGAATCCTTAAAGCTTAAAACCAAACCAAGACATAAATGTGAAACCTTAAAGCAATGCAACCTTAATATACAATGATTGGGTGTTTAATGCATGAGGAAGGTTTGGCAGTTAGGGTTTCATAAATGGAGAAAATGCAAGCGTATAGCCTTTAAGGCAACTCTTTCTCTCTAAAAATTAAGTTCTAAAACCCCCAAGCACCAAAATGAAACCCTATGGAACAAATATACCAAAGGAAATCAGATTTTCCATTAGCCAACTTGTCCCAATGACACTTGTTGGCTATAAAAGAAATCTAGGTAGATCAATGGCTAGAAACTGACTACCATCATAAAGGTGTTAGTCAGCCCATATGGACTGTCTTAATCTGTGTGCCTAGATAGTTGGAAGTCAGCGCACAAAACTGACTAGACAATTAAACTAGACAGAATGCAACAAAAATAGAGATATGAGATGCACATGCGTGAACAAACCTTTGATGTGAGGGGAGCCGCGTCCTTGAACGTTTAATCCCAGTAGCAGCATCCCATTATCAAATAATGTAGTCTAAAACTAAATTGAGCATGTGATACACAAATACAATATTTGACAAGGAAAACCAAACACTTAAGACTTAACTTTACACCAGTGATAACCCAACTCCTGATGCGCACACATATCCTCTAGCTTTTGCTAAGGGTAAAGAAGTTGCGGAAGGGGATAAGTTTAGTGTTCTACCAAGATGGGGGCATGTACTTCCATGGTTCAAACTTATTTGCCCCAGTGGAATTTTTTTTGTGTTTTCCTTGCTTCCTGTTTCATATATGTATGCACTTTTCTTGGAATGATATTTATCCTTCTAGTTGAGTGACGCTTGAATGCTAAGAACTTTCCATCCTTTGCTTACATCGTAGAATATAATTTAATCCGACAATCTTTCCGAGATAAACTAACTTTGGAGTAATGAGTGACAAAGCAAAGAGTAAGCCTGTGGGCACGAGACAGAGCTCAAAGCTTCTTTGGTAATGTTGGTTGGGAACAACACCACCTTTCCAACTTAGTGCTTATGAAGATTTCCATCACGATATCTAGAATACCAGCTTACTCCAGTACCAAGTACTAAGTATTAAACCCATGGCAAATCTTGTGCTCTACACTTGCCTTAATGTATTGATCGGTTAAGGACGAGAAAATGTTGTCTTGTGTTTGGAATGGCTTCCCGTCTTTGTCTCATCTATCCATTTGCCCTTATTCAAGGGTTTTGATGTTTTCCAATGTGACACTAAAGGGGAATTCTCTTTTAGTTCGAGTTGGTTGTCCTTCCGCAGTGAATCTTAAACGAAAGTTCTTTGGGGACTTGGTCGGCTACATGCGGATCAAAAAAACACCTTTGGATTCCTTTTGTCAAACCCTAGACGTTGAACCTGAGTGTTTCTCATTGGACTACCTTGACTGGCTTGGTCAAAGATTTTTCGCGTATCAAAGCTCCATTGGAATAAAATTACACTTGGGATTACCTAGTCTAGATGCTCTCTTCAAACCTGCTAAACATGTGGTGCTGTAGAACATAGCTGACTTAGTATGTTGGACCGTGATAGAAGTAGTAATACTCAGGGTCGGAGTTGAGAGCCGCCCTTAGATGATTTTCGGGTTGCTTTTTTTACTATTCTCTCGAATGACGTAGAGCCTGGGTTTGAATGTTGTAACGCACAGGAAAACGGTTAACAATTCTTATTGGTTTGTAGGAAAGCGGTGAACATATCCTTGTTGGCCCTCAGGAAAACGATGAACACTTCTTTCTCTCGATCGTTCAGCTTTAATCTGATCCTAGCTTTGCAGAGTGCTGTCATCTTGAGGGCCAATGTCTAGGTCAAATTCCTTATAGCTCATTTGTTAACCCCTAGCCTGTGATTGCTATGTTGATTCCTCCATGGAAGCACTGAAACTTTTGCTCTTGCGAATCATATTCATGCTCTTGATTGTATACCATCATGTTGCTGCTTGATCTCCCTTGATTTCTTTGACTTTTTTAGCTACTAGGTTGTAGAGTCGTGGATGTTGGGATGAAGGGACTGCTCTCATCTCGTGGAGCCAGTTCCGGCCATGTATGGCATTGTGAGGAGTAGGGCAATTGATAACGAGGAAGGTCGCCTGATAATTATATGGTTCCGGCTGAACCGCTAGCCTCACTATTCCGAGAGATCAAACATGAGTTCCGTCGAAGATGTGGAAGGTGGTCTTATACTTGTTGATTTTGTCTAGGATCCCCATCTTTTTGGCAGCGTCCTTGAAGAGGATGTTGACCCCATATTTATTGCCCACCAAGGAGCGACTAACCATTAAATTGGAGATTTTAACTTTGGTGACCAAGGTGTCATCGTGTGGGGAGTGACATGTTCCAAATCCATATAATTATCATTCTAACCCTAAAATGAAAACTCAACAGAAATAAAAAAAATTAAAAAAATGCAGTAATGTAATTTCAAACTAAATTTTTCTTTTTCTTTACTGCCTCACCCACATGTGATTCTAACATATCACTAATATTAAAGTAAAAAAAACCTCTCTCCCACTTTCACGTTCTCTCACTCCCTTCCTCTCTCATTCCATTTTAAAAACAAAAATAAAAAATCTTTACGGTAGAAAAACAGAACCCTACTTTGGAGTCACAAGGTTTCACCAAACCTCATAAAACCATACTCTCTCCAAATCTCATGGAACCATGCTCTACTTTTCTTTGTCAGTTGCATATCTCCCTTAGCCCCATAGGACGATGCTATGGCCTCACAATGTCGATCTCAATATGATAGATGGAAGTCAGAATAAGGAGATCTGATCTACTGCATATCACCTCCTCTTCTTCATCATGCTATGGCCGTAACTTAATCTGGTAGTTATTTAATTTGATTAATTTACACAAGGTGTTTTTATCTTTGCATTTTCGTATTTATTAACCTCTTGCCACACGCCTAGGCATATGACAATTTGCTCATTTTCGTGTTTAAAAAAAAAAAGCTATACCAGTAATTATTCCTTCTTGTACGTGAGGTAGTTTAATTTTGTATTTATACAGTTGTTTTCCTCCTTAATTAAATTGCAATCTTTAAAAAAATAAAAATAAAATAAAAAAGGGGCCATTTTAGGCATTTTGAAAGCTTCACATTTTTTGACTTCTCACTTTTTATATATATAGATCATGTCAAGACCTTTTCATAATTTTAAATGCGTCTAGAATACCCCAGGATCCATTGATACTGGTCTCGGGTAAGGGTGATCAAGTGGTCAGTTGGTCTCCTCTAATTTCTTCCTTCTCAAAAATTCACATAGATGCTAGCTGGTCTGCCTAGACCAACTCTTGCTTTGTGGGGATTGTGATGCAAGATTGGTGGGGGGCTTGGCCGCCTCCTTCGGTCGTAGGTCAATAATCATTGAATCTAACTCTCATTAATCCATTTCTTCCTTATCGGATTCGTTGGAAAATGGCAGTTGGGAGGACTTTCCTACTTTGGTGAAAGTCAAATGCTTGGGGGAGTCATTTCAAGACTATCACTGGTCTTGGATCCCAAGATCAGCCAATATAGCGGTGGATACGTTGGCGCCGGCAAGAAATTTGGAGATGTGCAATGTAACGTGGGTCAACTGACCCCATCTCTGTTTGTGCATGTTGTTAACAATGATGGTTTACCTTGTCCTCATTAAGCTTTTGTATTGACAGTGTAGGGGGTGACGCTTTAGCATTGTTGCAGCATCTTCGTAGTTGTACCTCCCTGCACTGCTCAGTTTATTGCTTGCTTAGCTTCATGTTTGCCTTGATGTAGGCTTTCCTGATATGTTTTGCCATTTTTGCCTTGGTAATAGAATTCCCAGTTTCTCAAAAAAAAGAAAAAAAAAACAATAGAGATAAAAGCTAGGGAGAGTAGTTTTGGTTTAGAGTTCATGCCTAAAAATGAGTCAAATGCATCTCTAATGACGCCAACTGATAGAAAGTTCGATGAAATTGGTTCAAATCTAACGAAACGAAGTACTTTGGCAAATCCATACTAGTTGAGGGGGAAATTAGCAAAAGAAAAACAAATTTAGAGGGTAAATTGAAATTATTGTGCTAGTTTAAGGGGTAAATTGGGATAACCCAGATTAAATCCCCCCTCATTTTAACTAAACTACGGGGAGCCCTAATAATGTGATTTTACTACTTCTTGTTGAACAAGTCTTTTGTGATAAAGCTCCTACACATGTCGTATTGTGGTAACACGTAAGTTGCGAGATAATGTTAGTGTGGTTAGAAGTGAGTGACGTCTCTCTAAAATGTTGACATGGTATCAAGCACGGCGTTAGATTTGCACTAACTAAGGCACGACTGTTAGTTGATTCATAATCCTACAACAAACTATCAGGTTGCAGTCAATCACTGTTGAATTTTGGAAGTATATTTCATAAGTAACATTTACAAAGTTGAAACATATATATGAGAAAGGAACGGAAGGGAGTAGCAAGGAAGGGACAAAAGGAGAGCAGCTGGGAGGCAACCTCCATCAGTCTCCTTAAATCACTCTTTGAAGGGCTACCAACTATTTACAATAACAAGGAAACACAATCCCTTAATTCTAGGCTAAAGCAAGCTAGAAATAATATCTTGAATAAAAATCTAGCATTAGCCGAGAGTTCTACAACAAAGGGTGTGACTTGATTGATTTGTTCCAGTTGAACTCCCATGCCTTAGCTACTTCTTCCAATACTCCCCCTGAAGATATATCAAGGGGGTTTGTTAAGCCAAGCTTGAACAATAAATGCTGAAATTGAGTAGTGGGAAGGTATTTCGTAAAAATATTAGCCAACTAATTATGACTGCATGTGTAGTGAGTGTTAATAACCTTCCATTGAACTTATGCTCGAATGTAATGACAATCAACCTCGATATGTTTAGTCCTCTCGCGAAAAACTAGATTGGAAGCAATGTGCATAACAACTTGATTGTCAGAGAACAATGACATGGACTAATTGCTTAGAAACCCTAAATCTAAGAAAATACATTTTAGCCAAATGAGCTCACAAGCAGTGGATGCCATTGCTCGATACTCAACCTCAACAATTGATCGAGCTATGATGCTTTGTTTTGTTGCCTCTCCATGTGACCAAATTTCCACCCACAAATGTGCAGAATCCAGTGATTAACTTACGATCAAGAGAGTTTCTAGCCCAATCAACATCTGTGTACCCCATGATTGTAGTGTTACCATTCTTTTTCATCAATATACCTCGACCAAATAAGCCTTTGAGATAACGAAGTATTCTTTTAACAACGTGTGAATGAGCGATAGTGGGAGCATGCATGAACTGACTAGCAATGCTCATGACATAGGAAATGTCAGGACGTGTGATTGTGAGATAAATCAATTTCCCAACTAATTTTTTATAGTCAGTGAGATTGGTGGGAGCTTCACTTTGCATGTCGAGCTAGAGTTTACTGTCAAGGGGAGTCTGAGCAAGCTTACAATCCACCATATCAACATCCTTTAGAGGATCAAGAAAGTACTTCCTTTGATTCAGAAAGAGCCCTTTCTGAGATGTGGTCATTTCAATGACAAGAAAATACTTGAGAGTTCCCAAATCTTTGAGAGAAAACCTGACTCAGAGGGCATGCTTGAGGGAATTAAATTCCTTAGTATTATCACCTTTCACTATGAGGTCATCAACATAAATCAAAACAACCAATTTGCCTACTAAACCAATTCAAACAAAAAGTGAGGAATCAACATTGCTTCTTTGAGAGCCAACTTCTTCAAGTACTGAGCTAAGTTTTGAATACCATGCACGCGGAGATTGCTTTAAACCATAGATAGATTTATGAAGTTTGCACACCATGTCAGGATCATGGAATTGAGGGTGACCCGGGGGTAACCTCATGTACACTTCCTCTTCTAGATCACCGTGTAAAAAATGCATTCTTCACATCCATTTAATATAAAGGTCAAGATTGATTAACTGCAACAAACAACAATACTCTCACTGTGTTCATCTTGGCAACTGGAGCAAAAGTCATTTTATAATCCACTCCATAGGTCTGAGTAAAACCACGAGTTACAAAGCGAGCTTTGTGTCTCTCAATAGTTCCATTAGAGTTGAACTTTGTCTTATACACCTAACGACTGCCCACTACTTTTTTTCCTTGAGGAAGCTTAGTGACACTCCAGGTTCCATTGTCATGGAGCTCTTAAAGTTCATTTTTCATAGCAGTTTTTCAATTGTCATGCTCATTTGCTTCTTGAAAGCTTTGTGGATCATGAGTATCACATAGGGCACTAAGAAAAACAGCATGAAAGGATGAACATTTTTTGTAAGTGACAAAATCTGCAAGGGGATATCTTGTATTATAGGTAACATAATCAACAAGCCTAGATGGAGGATGGTGATCTCTAGTGGGATTTCTCCGAGTTGGAACTTGTGGTGGAGGCAATGACTCGAAGACTTGAGAAAAGGACTTTGTATGTGAGCTTGGAGTGTCATTCCTTGCTTCCTTTTCTTGATAAGAAGGGATGTTAGGTAATGGAAAAAAATCATGTAGAAACTCCCCCTGATTTGTATCAACCAATTTCTGTGTAAAGTAGGGAGTTGACTCATCGAATCTAACATCTCTAGACACTACAAGCTTCATAGTGACTGGATTATAATAGTTATAACCTTTTTGTGTAGATGAATAACCCATGAACATACACTTAACAGCCTAGGGATCAAGTTTATCACGATGAGTAGGTTGAGTGTGAACAAAACATATACACTCAAAGACGTTTAAGTAGGATAGATTAATCTTTCTCTCCGTCAACACTTCATAAGGAGATTTGAAACCTAGCACTTTACTAGGGAGTGATCGGATCATATCTATATATATTTTTACTTCGAATTCACTCGTCTTTTCTTAGTTAGTTCCTTATATTTTTGAGCTATTTACGTTATTTTTATGTTTATAGGATTTGTTATGCAAAGAAAATAAAAATAGAACAAGTGAAATTTTATGTAATAAATTCGTCAAAACTGTCTGTGTAGATCAGCTTTTAAATTAAATTAAAAAAAAATATAATAATGGTAAGTCATGATGATGTTTGAAACATCATCATGATTCATGTTGTGAAGGGAGAAGCACATGCACGGCAGAAGATAAGACAAGAAATAAAAAAAGGAACCGAAAGAAAAAAGAAAAAGAAAGGAATGATAAGAGGATATTTTTTTGGACAGAGGAAAGGAAGACTCGGACAAGGGAGAGGAGGACAGAAACAAAAGCAGAAGAAGTGGAGGACTAATGGAAAGAAAAGAAAAAAAATTTGATGGGAAGACATGGACTAGTGGAAGAATAAAAGAAATAAAAGAAATAAAAGAAATGGCAGAAGAGAATGATGGAGGAATAAAATATAAGAAGCAATGAATGTGCGGAGACGTGAGGAGGGGAGCAGATAGAAGCACAAAAAACTGTGCGAAGGAGAAAAGAGGGTGGAAAAGAATAAGAAACAAATACAAGCTGCCTTTGGCAGCGGGGGAGAGAGGAGAGAACTGCGCAGAGGCACAGAAAAAGAAGAAATAGAGGGCTGCAGAGAGAGAGCGCAGGTCAGAGAAAGGAGAAGGCATGACAGAGAGCAGACTGGCGTGAGGGCAGAAGCACAGAAACACAGCAGATCTTCTTTTCTTGGTTTTATCTTCTCAAACCCATGTTTTACTTTTGGTTTAATTTGTTAATAATGTGTAATTAAATTTATTTTGGCTAGAGGTTAATTCAAAGCCATGAATATATTTGTAATATGAATTGATTACCTTCAATTGTGATTTACAATTTATTGAAAGAACAACTGAAAATCACTTTAGGTTGCATATGTGTCATGTGTGGAGAAGAACCCTCTAGCTAGTCCGTCACCTATCCTTTCACCTTAATTTCATGCTTTTGTCAATTCTGTAATTTATTTAAGTTTAATTTACTTCTCGTCAAAACCAAACCCCCCCATTATTAAATTATATTACTTAGTTGGTTTTCATTGTTGTTAGTCTTTTAATTCAATTTCCGTCCATTTTAGTTCCTAGTGTCTAATTTGATTGTTTTCATTAGTTTGAGTCATTCTAAGTGTGTTTCGAGTTATTAGAGTTTTTAGCCTAGTTTTGTGTCCTTGAGTCTTGTTTAATATTTTTAAATTAATTTAGAATAGATTAGCAATCCCTCCTAATCCCCGGCCTAGAACGATACCCTACTTACATCTATACTACAATTGTCAAAAAGAGGGTTTAATTTGTGTGTCAAGTAATTCTCACATCAAATTTTGGCGCCGTTGCCGGGGATTAGCAACTTTGCTAATCTCTTTATTTTTGTTTTTGTTTATGTTTATATTGGTGTTTCCCCCTTTCTTTCTTTTTCGTGTCTTTTGTTTTTCGTTTCTGATTTTGTTTCGTTTATTTTACTTTTGATATTTGATTTAGTTTTCTTTCTTTGATTTTAGGTTCTAGAGAAGTAAGACATGGATTTTGCTAACATTCAAGCTCAATTGGCGAATCTTACTTCTCAATTGTCACAGATTGCCGGAAGGACTACAATGCAACATGTCCCTACATTTGGTGTGTCTTATGGGCATGGATATCAAACTCATCAACATCCTCAATTCACTGTGAACGAAGATGCTTAGGGTTATCAAGGCTATGATCAACCAAGCAACAACATGTTTTCCAACGCTTACAATTCGGCTTGGAGAGATGATTCAAATTATATGTGGGGGGAACCTCAACAATTCCAACAAGATGGATATTGGCAGCAAGAGGAGGAGTTCTATTCAAAACCTATGCAATATGCTCAATCAAACTCAGGTTCATCAATAAATTATAATCAAATTCTTAATGAATTAAATTGTTTGGTGCAGGGCTCACAAAATCAAGCCAAGGAGGCTCAACAAGATGCATATTGGCAGCCATATGAGGAGTTCTACATCACACCTATACAGCCACCACAGCATCCCCCACAACAATTCCAATCAAATCAAAGTATGCCCGTGAATTATAATGAAATTCTTGAAGGACTAATTTCTTTGGCGCAGGGTTCACAAAAAGAAGAACAATTGCCGTCATCAGAAGAGTTCTATCAGTGGCCATATGAACCGTCACAGCCACCACAACAATCAACCCAATTCAATTCAGGTACGTCCTTGGATAATGATACACTTAATAAGTTACTCACCTCCTTGAATCAGGGAGTAGAAAAGCAAAATCAGGAGATGCAAGACCGAGTCAAAAGAGTGGACGAATTGGATATGCAAGTTGGGCAGATTGTGGAATTCATGGCACATATTTGAGATCAAAGGGAACTTTCCAACTCAAACATTGCAAATTCAAAGGCAGAAAGTGAAATCGATGAAGCCATCACTTTGGAAGGTGACATGAAGGATGAAGCTGTCCCAGAACCATCCAAACACAGCCCGAACATGGATGAATTGCTACTGCAAGCAGAAGAGGAGGAGGACGACCTGGGCAGTTTAGAAGAATTCTTGCTGCAAGCTCCTCAAATCCCTATGTCATCCAACTCAGGTGAGGAAGTTCTAAATTCACTTCATTCTAACATTATTCCACCGAATGTCCTTTGTCCTTGCAGGTTTTTGATTCCAAATATCAAAGAGAGTGAAAAAGACATTGTGGAAGCTCTTCCAAAGGTGCAAAGTGATATCCAAATTCTTGGTGCACCAAAACAAGTTCCCGATGGTATTGAAACGTTCAAAGAACCTTGCACACCAAGAAAAGGGATTCAAGAAAATGAAGTGGTTGAAGCATATCAAAAATACATCCAAGAGGCTGTCCATGAGACAATCAAGCCCAAAGCAGTTAAGTTTGATGACACGGGACAAGCCACAACCATCATAGTAAACCTGGCCAAGTTCAAAGTCCTGGAAATGTTCAAAGATGTGGTGTTTGTCATTGAGTTTGTGTCGGAAAAAGAAAGTAAGCCATCTTCTCCAATTTTAATTTTAATTTATACTAACATGTTTCTGATTTTGATGATTCAGGCACCCACTCTTGAATTTAAACCATTGCCGAATCATTTCAAGTATCACCTCCCATTAAAAGATAAATTCCATGCTTTGGAGTCGAGGGGAGTTTAAAGGAAAGATTCATCCGGCTAAAGACGTTAAATCAAGCGCTTCTTGGGAGGCAACCCAAGCATTCAACGAAGGGAGACTTTGGAATCGCTAACCAAATCAGATTTGAATTCTTACACCCTTATCTTTACTGCTTTCATTTTGTTTTGTTTAGTTAGTTGTGTTATTTGGTTGATTTCTGTGAGTTTGTGTTATTTAGTTTAAGTGTGGGAGAAGGTTAAACAAAGTCTTTTTACATTAATTTACATATTATAAAAAAAAAACACTTAAAAAAAAACATAAAAGTAAAAATATTTTACAATGATGTGTAAACTAATAGCATTCATTGGTCAGGTGGTGCTTCAGTAGTCGGCGGAGCTTCAGCAGTCGGCGGGGCCACAGAAGGAGGAAGCAACAGAGGTTGATCAGTTGGAGCTTCACTACGCGGTGCCGCCCCAGAAGACGAAGGCAGATGCTGTTGGAACAAACCCACAAACCTCCGGTGATCAAGTAAAATCTGACCATCAGTTTCTTGCAGCTGGTCAATTTTCCTCTTCATGTTTGTGGCATAACTGTGTGCAAGCTTGTGCAATTGTTTATTTTCATGCTTGAGTCCTCTAATCTCCTCTTTGAGACTCTGTATTTCAGCCACCAACGATTCAACGTGACGGGTTCGAGCAAATAGGCGTTGGGCCATGTTGGATACAGAACCTGCACACTGCACGCTAAGAGCCAGAGACTCCTTAACCGCCAATTCATCAGACCGTCTAGCAAGCAGTCTGTTATCTCTGGGGGTGACAAGGTTCTGGGCCACCACCGCAGCGGTCATGTCATTTTTCATCACCGAATCCCCAACGGTAAGAGGACCAGTAGGGGATATGAAGGACGGGCGCCATAGGTTGTCTGGAGAAGGCGGGGCTGCCTCTTCACCACGGTTCAAGTCAAAACGACGATCGGAAGGGCCAGACATTTTCTGATGGTGTTAAGAAAGAAGAGATCGGACAGATTCAGATTTCGGAAGTGCAAGAAGGGAATGTTTACAGGAGGGAGCTCAAGTGTGTTGTGGAACAAAATTAACGCCTCTATAAAAAGAAGAAATCAAAGAGGCACTCCTCATAAATTGAAGAGGCGTCCTCTCGCAAATCGAAGAGTCGGGGCTCCTTTCTCAAATGCCTGATTCTTTTCTCAAAATAGGAGTTTCCTTTCTCAAAAGCCGGATTCTTTTCTCAAAAGAGGCGTTTCATTTCTTAAAAGTTGGGCTTGCTCAGAAACCACGAGGCGAACCCCGGATTTCGCAAGATCAATTTGTCCAGACGTGTTGTCACTCGTCACATGCACTTGGTAGCTTTGCAGAAATTACGGGTAGCTTTGTCAGAAAGCGCGTAATTTGTACTATTCATCCATCCACCGGCTGCCGACAATGAGTGAGAGAATAGTTCCGGTTGTGAAGAAAAGTCCTATAAGTATCTACCTTCGCCTTCCATAGCAAAGGCACACCCTCTCAGCACTTCTTCATCTCCGAGAATGCATTCCCAAAGAATCCTCCTAAGTTACTCTGTGTTCCTCATTCCTTGGGATACTCCTACGAACAACCCATTCAAAGCAAAAGTATTTCATATCATAAAGGTTGAAAGCAAGAGTATCTCATATCATGCTTTCTCCCTGTCCTTCTCCTTGTCTTTGTTTTACGACAAGGAGAAAGAGAGCAATCAGCTAGCATTTGGAATCAATCTTCCGATCTGGAGCTAACTGCCTAGAACCCCTTCCTGATTGCTTACCTAGCCTTGCTCTCGAGTACTCATCTTCATCATCTTATGTTTCCGTTTTGTCTACCACATCTACTTGGGGGACAAGTAAGGGAAGTGAAAATGATACCTCGAAGCATGTGGAGACAATTTGCCAATTCATCCTCAGCTAGGGACAAGGAGAAAGAAAGCAAGAGGTGGGCACTTGGAAAGATTGAAGAAAGAATCAGACCAACACAGCTACCTTGTGCCTGCCCGCCGTGCTGAAGAAACAAGCAGAGAAGAATGCAGACTGTGCAATTCTCGCTCAGAATTCCAAACCAGTTCGAGATCAAAGTTGTGGAAAGTCAACAAGCACGATCAATGATCACTTATTAGTTCTATTCATTGTCTTTTATCGTGATTTTCAATTTTTCGTTTGCAATTTTTTTATATTTTCTTTTCTTTGCAGGAACTTTTGGTTATTTCCACCCTTGAAGTTGATTGCAAAATTTTAGCTTGGGGGGTCATCGCTTGATTTTACTGCAAATTAGGGAAGTTTTCAGTCCAATTGCTTTATTTTGTTTCTTATT